>JAGFMF010012132.1:921089-987143 GCA_019455555.1 Galemys pyrenaicus | reverse complement strand
GGACTGAGGTGATGGTGCACTGGTGTTACAGTGATGGGGAATACATGGGGATTACAATTGATGTCAAATATATGTAAATTTTAAAAAATTTTATATTAAGAAAAAAATTAAAAATAAAATAAAATAATTTAAAAATATGGGTTCATTTCTGTTTCTCAATTCTATTACAGTGTATGTGTCTATTTTTTTTTCAGTACCATTCTGTTTTAATTGTTATAACTTTGTAATGTTGTCTGAAGTCTGGGAGTGTGATGCCACCATTCTTCTTGTTTTGTGCCATGATTGCTTTAGCTCTTCAGGGACATTTGTGTTTCCACATGTATTTAAGTAATGATTATGCTGTTTGAAGAATGCCACTGAAATTCTGAATGTCATTGTACTGAATTTGTATATTGCTTTGGGCTAAATGGCCATTTTAACAATATTGATTCTTCGAACTCATGAGCAAGAAACATATTTCTATTTCTGTGTATCTTCTATTTCTCTTTTACTATAATGTCTTATAATTTTCATTTTCTAGATATTTCACCTTCTTTGTTAACTCCTAGGTTGTTCATGCTTTTGGAAGATTTTGTAAATGGCATTGCTTCCTTGATTTCTTCCTTTTCTAGCTCATTTTGCATATAGGAAGGTAACTGATTTTTATATATTAATTTTGTAGCCTGCCACATTACTAAACTAATTTGTTCCAATTAGTGGAGACTGGAGAGTGATAATATCTATGGCTTTGTCACACATGACCTTTATTATATTGTGATGTGTTTCATTATCCCCATTTTTTTATTGTTCTATGAAAAATGGATGTTGAATTTTATCGAATGCTTTCTTGGTATCTATTAATATGATCACATGATGTTTATCTTTCTTTTCATTGATGTGGTAAATTATGTTGATTTTTTTATGGGATTTATATTGTGTTAGTAATAAATCCCACTTGGTTGTGGTGTATGATCATTTTAATACAATGTTAATTCAGTTTGCTAAGATTTTGGTGACAATTTTCCCATGGACGTTCATTAAAGAAACTGGTCTATAGTTTTCTGTGCTTTTCGTTGACTTATTTTGGCATTATTTTGTTCTCATAAAATATGCTTGGAATTATTCCCTCTTTCTCAACTTTTAAAAGTGTTTGAACACAATAGGTAGGAACTCATCTTTGAAGGTTTGGTAGAATTCACTAGTGAAACTGGCCCTGGACTTCTGTTTAATGGGAGAATTTTGATTACCATTTCAGTTTCCTTCCTTGTAATTGATCTGTTCAGGCTTTCTATTTCTTCCCCATTTAGTCTCAAGTGGTTCTATATTTCTAAGAAATTCTCCATCTCTTGAATATTTCAAGAGTATTCAACTTGTCATCATAAAATGTTAATAGGAAACTCTTATGATCCTCTGATTTTCTGAGCTGTATTTGCAACTTCTGTTTCATTTCTGATTCTATTTATTTGTGTTTTTACCCTTTCTTGGTGAGTTTGGCTAGAGGTTTGTCTATTTTTTTCAAAGTACAGACTTTTGATTTTATTAATCTTTTACATTGTCTTCTGGATTTTATTTCTGCTCTAAATTTTATTTATTTCCTTCTACTGGCCTATGGTTTTCTGTGTTGTTTTTCTATTACCTTTTCTCACCTATTATTTAGGTGAGAGATAATATTTAATTTTAAAGATTTATTTATTTATACATACGAGAGCTGGGGTACAGGCCAGAGTCCAGGGCAGTGAGAGGATTCACCAGAGACAGAGTGGGGAGCAGAACAGGCAGACTGACTGAAACACACTGCTGAGGGGAGCAGTGGGCACAGCAGGAGAGGTCTGCCTGTGCCATGTGGTCCCCTCCCTGGCTGGCGGCAGGGATCGAACTCGTGTTGCAGTGGTTGCAGTTTGCTTCGAAGTGCATTGCTTAACCCACTGTGCCACCAGGGAGGCCCAAAAGAGATAATATTATTTATTTGAGTACTTAATTGCCTTTTGATGTGGGCCTATATTGCCACATAATTCTCCCTTAGACTGCTATTGCTGTGTCCCATAAGTTTTGAAAGGTTGTATACTCATTATCATTTGTTTCAAGGTATTTTTAAATTTTTGGCAAGATAGTCATTTTAATTACATCAATTCTTCATACCCATGAGCATGGGATATCCTTCCATTTCCTTATAATGTTGTCTAAGTCCTTTAATAACATCTTGTAGTTTTCCTTGTTGTGTAGATCATTTACTTGCTTTGTAAAGTTGATTCTGAGGTATTATTTTTCCTTTAAGTATTGGTAACTTAATTATAATAGAGTCCTTCTTTACCATTTTTTGCCTATCACTAATTTCTTCATTGAACGTCTCTTATTAGATACAAGTATAATTGTTCCTCATGTGTTTTGTTTGCCATGTGATTGTCTAGCTGTCTTCCAATCTTTAATTCTAAGACTATGCTTATCTTTGTTGGTAAGATGTCTCTTATAAACAGCAGAAGGCTGGACTTTGTTGTAATATCCATTCAGTCACTCTGCATTTTCTGACTGATGAGTGCAAGTCATTTACATTTGATCATTGAGATATGTGTTTATCTTGTTATGTTTTTGATTTTTGTTTAGGGTTGTCTAGTCTTTTTTACTTTTTTTGAGGACTTCATATTATATTTATCTTCCATTTCTGTTATTTGATGTGTTACTTCTATTACGCTTTGTATGAGGGTTCTACTGAGGTTTCAGTTTATGATGGACTATTGCATGACTTATAGGATATTCTGGTCTCTGGCTGGTTCTAATGGACCATAGTGCTGCTTTCCTTCTCCTCCTCCATGTTAAGTAATTTGGGTGTATTTTGCCTCAATAGTCATCATTCTGTTAACTTATAATAACCTCTTTTGTATTTCTTTCATATGCAGCTTGATGTTGAAAAATTCCTTTAGTGTTTACTCTTCCTTCTGTCTTGACTGTGATTCTTGCTTATTAGAGGATCTGAGCTGGTAATCTTTTTCTGTAAGTACTTTAGATATCAGCTTTGTTGTACTCATCTAGAATAGGCTAACCTGGTATCTTTACTCTGCTGACATCTTACCAGACTCTGAAAACTTTTATCTTAAAAAATTTGGTTTTCAAATCTTAAAACATGGCATATTTCATTTATTTACATGTTTTAAAATAATTTTTCAATTTAAATTTCATTCTTCTATATAGAAAGATTTTGACCACTGATTTCCTTTTATATGCAATTTCCTTTTATTTTGACTTTTCTGAATCTCTTTATTTGTAGTGCATCTTTCAATATACAGATAAGGATTGGGGTTTGTTTTATTACCTATGTATTTTTTTTTACTTTAATAGCTGTTATTCCCATTTACATATACTATGTTAAATATGCTTGGTCTCAAGTCTGTCTTTTTAAAATTCATGAAGAAATATAAAGCAATCAACACAATTATCACACTCCTATTACCCTCTTTTACCCTAGTTTTGATAATTATTACCCTCCACCCTTGATAATTATACTTTATCAACACTATCAGGATGTAAATCCATTTTCTTAATCCAAGTTTAGTTACCTAGATATATATATTTAATGCTCACCACCAGACTATGATAAACATTAGTAATGTTCTATAATCAGGTTTTGTTTTTATTTTTGTTTGGTAAACACACATGTTGATAGTTCCTACTATCAAGCATTTCAATTTGTCACTTTTATTACAAAATAGTTTGAGATCAATAGTATTTTGCATAATTTACTTTTATGATCTTATAGAATTTTGAAGGTCATGTCATGTATATCCACATTCCAGATTCATAGTGAACAATATGATATGATATAAATGGCATACTACCAACTTTAAATCTTTACTTTTCCACTTACTAGCTATATGTAATATTTAAGCTCCATAAGACTCAGTTTCTCATCTGGGATGACGATTAGTAATATCTATTTTATAGGCTGTTGCAAAGAATAACAATCATGTGCATTAAGTGTTTATCATACAATATACTTTAACAAAATAACAAGTACTAATTTTGACTGGGAAAAAAATTGTTGAAAGAGGAGTATGAACAAACTGAATTCAAGTTTCAACAATTGTTTGAAGCATTTTTCTGAACATATTCAAGAAATGTATGAATATATGAATAACTTTCCAAGTTCCTTCTATAGATTTTGCTAAGGTCAGCTACTTAAATAGCAACAGTTCAGATTGATCACTGGCTTACTGTTGTTTATTTCTTTACTTGAGCCTAGTACAAAAGAATTAATCAAACTTACACTGTGACCCTTTTAGGATCATGGTATTTATGAACTTAGTACAAATCCCACCCTCACACCCACATTTTGTCTGATTTGTTATAGTTCTATATTCACAGGTACCATTGGGATTAACTCAGTCTTGGAGTCCAGCAATTACAGTTTCAAGTCTCTGTTCTATCTAACTAGTTATATGATATAAAACTTATTTTATCTTTCTGACCTGCAGAACTGACAAAAATAAACCCTCTTAATGGTTTCAAATTTTAACACTTGTATCCCAAAGAATAGGAGAAAAATGAACTATTAGTTATATTTTGGTTTAGAAGTAGTGCAGGGAGGTTACTTCTAATGCTAACCCAATGGAAATGGTAATATCAACATTTTTAACCTAAGTTAACCACATGAAACTGACTTGATTGCAAGCACAGAGAAAAATATGCATACTAAAATGGTGTGACCATGCTTCATTTAAGGACACCATCAAGGCTATTCACAATCTTATATTACTTTAATATTAACATGTAACTAGAACCAAGCATTGTAAATTGCTGTAGTGGATTCATGGTCCCTTGAGATCACATCTGTATACCCCGAGAGGTGAATTATGAATTTACAATATCTTTCTTTTTATCCCTAGCAACATGGGAATTGTGACAACTACAATTGGGCAGCCATCTGTGTGCTTGATGGAAAGCACTGTGTGGTCTAATGTGTCTTTACACAGAAACATTAATTAATAGAATTCACTCTGGGTTTGTCAATGTTTAATTAATGGGATTAATTAAATTTCTACTTATTACAAAAAGTATGACATCAACAAGTTGAAGAAAGTATTGTTATAATTATAAAGGTCGCATTCCATGATGATGGTTGTCTAGTAAAATCTCAAAGATGCAAAACTTGCAAGCTGCCTATAGCCTTGAAGCAAATAGCAAGGGAGGTAAGAGAGGAGGAAAAGTGGGAAGGGAACAGCATAAAGGACAATGGTGGTAGGAGAGCTACGTGGATTATACCTGAAGAAAAATTATGTAAGAAAATAAATTTTTAAAAATAAAATCCCAAAGATTTATTCAAGGACAAATGAGTCTACTGGAAATGACCATCACACCAGGTCTTTTTACTCATTATCTAGCACTTAGGATATCTTTATTGGGGCTATCTGATAATACTTGGTGATGATCATCAGAATGTGGTAGAATTAGACCAGTTGATAGGCTGCTTCATTTATCTTCCTAGTTTGACTTTCATTTAGAAATATGAAGGTAAAAGAACGTTTCCTTCTAAAAACAGTAAAACTGATTTTTTTTCTGAATAAGGAAAAAGCAGATGTATGTTGAGCATTAAATCAACACAGTAGTGTCCTAGTGCTTTATATATATTTTTAAAAATTTTACATGTCAAATTCTTTAACAACCCTATGAAAGTGTTATTGTTGTTATCATCATTGTAATCATTGAAGACTTTGAAAGGTGAAATAACGTGTCCAAAGTCACACAAAATAATTATCAATAAACTTACCTTACAAAGAACACTCAATATTTTCATAGTTTTCTCCCTAAGTATATATCATTTGTATCATTTATGATTAATATGCAAGTTAACTACTCTAATCAAAATTTTGGAATGAGTGTAATTATTCCTATTATGAAGATAAAACTGATGCAGGCTGATTGATTTGATCAAAGTTAAACGAGCATTAATTGTCAGATTGCAGATTTCCACCCATGTACCTCTGACTCCAAAGCAAGTAACCTTTCAAAATACATCACTGTCCCATTTTCTCAATATTACTGAAGATTTCTCAGAGCTGATGTTTAAGCTCTAGACCACAAATACTGCTCTGTTCTCCCACTTAAAAATTTACCTTCTGGGAGGTCAAATGTTATCTGCTGTCATCAAGTACATTTCTCCTTACATAATATAATAACGATAAGAAATATATAAGGATGTTACTTTAATCTCCAAATTTCCTCATTAGGATGGCATTCTGGAATTTTGTTAACAAGTTTACTTAGCATTATTTAACACATTTGCACTGAACAAAATCACCTTTGGCACACCCACTCAGCACCACAAAACATTAGTTGGAAAACCCATTTTGGTAGGTAATTTAGCAATATGTTATGAGAACTATAGAATCTTTCCTTAAATTTTAGTAGTTATGTGTCATAGGTATTTGCAGCTAAAGTCAGAGGGGATACCACATTTTGCTCTACACTTTAAAGCATATTACATTGAGTTTAAGAGTATCATTATCTGAAAAATTTTAAAAACAAAATGTTAAATAAATTTAAGTTATATAATTTTAGTACAATGCCTGACAAAGTAGAGACATAGCAGAGACTCAGAAAGTATTTGTTGAATGACTGAGTATGGAAGGACTAATAATCCATCTTCTACTAAGGACACATAGGAGCTTCCTAATTCATAATTATGATGAATTACACTGTCTGGATGATGGTAGACTTATTGCATACACTATTTTCACTATCTCTGGAATCTTACTGAGAATTACAGTAAAAGGATTTTTATAATAAACATAGAACTCAAGAATAAAGAAAATAAAATAGATGATAGGAACAGACTTCTGGAAGCTGAAAAACAAAAGAATAAGTAGAAATTGAATTAGTAGATGTACAAATGTGAAATTTTAATTCATAAGTCAGAAAAAATAGAAAATCAAAACAATCTACACTGTAGGAGCCATCAAAGAATAAGAAATTGATGGTACCAGATACTTCTGCAAATAGAACTGAAGATGTTGCTATAGACAGGATGATTAATGGAAAGATCCAAGCCTCTCTTTTGAGATGACTTCCCTTTCTACTTTTTTTTTTTTAAGATTTATTTATTTATGCATACAAGCACTGGGGTACAGGCCAGAGGTGTGGGGGGTGAGAGGATTCACCACAGACAGAGCGGGGAGCAGAACAGGCAGATCAACGGAAGCACACTGCTGAGGAGAGCAGCGGGCACAGCAGGAGAGGTTGCTGCACCATGTGGGTCCCCCGCCTGGCCGGCAGCAGGGATCGAA
Source organism: Galemys pyrenaicus (assembly GCA_019455555.1). Classification (NCBI taxonomy): domain Eukaryota; kingdom Metazoa; phylum Chordata; class Mammalia; order Eulipotyphla; family Talpidae; genus Galemys; species Galemys pyrenaicus. Next base: position 979,890 of record JAGFMF010012132.1, on the reverse strand, counting down.
CTCGTGCTGCAGTGGCTGCAGTTTGCTTCATAGTGCGTTGCTTAACCCACTGCGCCACCAGGGAGGCCCCCCTTTCTACTTTAAGGAAGGATTGCAGGTTAATGATCAGGAGTGGGAATAAACAGAGGGTCTTTACACTGAAAGGTACCAGGCTCTGCTGAGACTGATGTACCATAATAAACACAACTGGTCACTTCCAGCCAAGTCGTGTTTAACTGATCAAAACAGTCCATTAGTGGGAAGAAATGAATTTATTGGTGAACTCATTTTCTTCACTTGCTATTCAATTGTCAAGAAGCATCAAGTGGAAGAGAGACCTCTCCCTTGGATTCAGTTTTGTTAAAGGCTCTGCAGAGTATAAGTACTCCCAAGAAAAACAATTTATTAAAAAATACATGGACACCTCTATTACTTCAGCTTAGCACAGAGCAACCCTTCACAACAGCAGCCCCAGGGAAATACCTCTCTGCATCTCTTACCCTGTGCACCACCTTCATGAGAAGCCCTTGGTGGGTCATGACTGGTACAAAGATGGATACATTCTAGGTGTAACATGATTTGACCAGAGAGAAGACAAAATAATGAACTTGTTAGACTCTTCTCCTTAGACATCATGAATGTCAAGTTCTCTTATATGACAAAGGGTTGATTCCAGTAGTGGTGAGCATGTATTTTCTTTGGATACCTATTCCACTTTCTAGACATATGCAAAAATTAATAAAGCATTTTCAACAGTGACTCATGGTGGTTAAAATTGTTTTGAAGTAATAAAGCAAAGGCCATGATCATAAAGTAGTTAGTAGTCTGTGTTATAAAAAGTAAACAATGACTATTACTTTTTTCACTTTTTTGCTGAAATTTAGTGTTACTCTTAAATTCACACACAGTGCATCTACATGTGTATATGAAATATATTCAGTGTCTTATTGACTCTTTACACTGACAACTAGATGAAGTTTAAATCCTTCCAGTGAGAATAGCTTTATTTAACAAAAATATTTAATGGCAACCAAATCCTTAAATAAGAAACATTTTAAGATTTACTTAAAATGTTTAAGTACTTGAATATTCAAGTACTTAATATTTAAGTACTTGATATTAAGTCATTAACTTAATACTCAATATTAGTTTGTATTTGCCTTTCACTTTTATCATATACATTATCTATTTCAAATAAAACTGAAAACAGCAAAAATAATTTTATTTTAGATTTACCTTTTTGATGAAATAAACTCAGATCATGTATATCTGAGTAAAAATCAAGTTTAAAGTTTTTATAAAAAATGCTGCTAAGGTTCCACATTAATCAGGAAGTCACATCTTCCCTTAATGGACAGAATTACTCATGAGACCGTTAGAACCAGCTGAGAACTCTCAGCTGTCAGATCTTTTTCCCTAATGCAAAATCTGAGTCTATCATCAGTTAAACAAGTTCTATGAAAATCTTGATTATAATAATTAGTAATTTTGTTGGCATACTATATTTTGTGAATTTACAAATTATGAATATATCTTTATTTTTAATATTTATCAAATACTTTTTAACACCTAGATTTTCATCTAGTATAACTACAACACTTATGTCACAATAAAATTCAATCTCTGTTGATACTTTATTAACACCACTTCATGTAAGTAACAGAATGAGTCATATTTTTCAATCTTATTATTATTAAGGTGTGTTTGTCCTGATAGGATATAGGACTTATTTATAATTAGATAATTAGGTCTATACATTCACATTTGGACATATGGTCTTAGTAGTCTTGCCAGACCTTGCAAAGTTTAACAGGGAACCCTGTCAGAAATTGCCACACAGACCATTCATTTTATTTCTATTATTTACATTCTGTTGCTTCCTGTTCTGTTGAGTCCTTCCAGGCAACCACAGTGGAAACCAGATTCCACAGCCTAGGGCACGACACTTCATCTCAGACCAAAGCAGTGTGAGGAGCCAGAGGCTCCTGGGTCTGCTGGGACAGGTGCTGGGGTCTCACTGCTCCCTCTGCAGCAGGAGACCAGACTAAAGTCTTGTCCTCACCCAGACAGGGTGTGTGTCACACAGCTGGTTACCTCTCTCTTTAGGATGCCGGTAGCTAAGGTCCATGGGCAGATGGTGCCAAACGAATCAAAGCAGACACATAAACTGAGTTGGATACATTTGCTAAAGATGTCCATCTGTTATACAGTGGAGAAAGGAAAATACAAGCTCAGGGCTAACATGTTAGTCCAGCAGCCTGTGATATGGAATGTAGTGTGCCCCCAATCCTCAGTGTGTGACATACCTCCTCAACTGACCCACACCTACACCCACCAAAGGGTGCATGAGCTTTATTTGGACTATAGCCATTTGAGGGTGAGTTGCCACGTCATTTCAGTGTAGCTGAGTACTCGATTGGTTGTGGGGGTGGAAGATGCTCTGATCACTATGCCCAACAGTTGCACATGCGTCCTCAGCAAGGAAACTGAGTCATAAGAACAGGACTAGCAGGACCAGATCAGGGCAGAAAAAAGGGTAAAATTTGGTCAGAGACCATTAGCTTTTACATTTTCCCCCAAACTGTGGTCATTTACCAGGCTTCCTGGAAGAGGTGGCCCCATTCTCTGGGCTAGCATAAGATTTCTCCAAAGTCTAGTCCTTGCTTTAGCATTGTGTGGAGGGGGAGGGAGAGGGCGTGTGTGTGTGTGTGTGTGTGCACGCGCAGTTGAATGAAAGAGTTGCTGCACAGTGAAAGGGGGATCTTTTGAAGGAAGAAGACAGTAATAAACTCCCATAAAAGCCACCACTAACTACTCTAGCAAGAAGGCATGAACCATTATCAGACTGACAGGGCACTGGGTGCCTCAAGATGACTGATGGCCCCCTACATCTTTTGGTCATTTTTCTTAGAGACAAGCAGAGAATCCAAATGCCCAGCAGTTATGGGATATGTACATATATATCCTGTCTGTATGGATGGGTCTGTGATTTAGTGCCAACAAATATATCTCTAGGAGGAAAATAGATGTGCTAATCGACAAAGATTTAAGGAAAGGAAAGAATCATCAATCTTCCCTGCTGTAATGGTCACTCTGCCTTCCTTTTTCATAATGTGATATTTAAAAAAATTTTATTGCCTATGCTTAGTTGTCAGTTTCACACATTAAGATTCCAAGTGGAATTTCTTCAAGCTATACTGCATGCTACTATAGGCACATTAATTCAAGAATGGTATCACAAATTAATGTTATGTGTTCTGTCATCATAAAGGTCTAGATATCTATATATCTATCTAGATAAATAGGTATGATAGATAATGTAGATACAGATATATTTAATTAAGGAGGCAGAAGGTATTTGTCTAAAATATTTCTTCAGCAAATATTTATTGAGCATTTTAGTTTCAGGACTTCTAGCTGAACCTTAACACACAGTAGGTACTAAAACATAGCTTCTAGAAAACAATTTAAGAGTATGGAAATTCAGAATTCAGATAGGATGGGAACACTTTGAAAGGCACTTGACATTTTTGCAAAGTTCCTTTCACAAATGTTGACACAGGGAAATTCTGATGACAAAATTATTTTTTTGTATACATTAAGGGATAGAATAGACACTTAACTGCATCTTTGTACCTCACTCCCTCCCTAACTCTGCTCAAAGGTGAAACAGGACCTAGGGATGTATGAGGCAACAGAGGTAAAGATTCAGATATATCATTTGCATATCAAATTGGATCATTAGAAATTCTTAGATTTGATACATTAAAATAGCTCTAACTTACAGTGGTCTTGTAAAATAATAGAGCTTAATCAGCTGTGTTGAAATGTAATATTTGGTGCCTATGCATTTGTAAGTAAACACTTTTCTTATGCATATGTAAGTAAACAAAAGGAATATTAGCAGACAGGTATTCTTGAAGCTCAAAAAAGAAAGGGAATTACCAAAGGACAGTATTCTGAGCAAAGTTCATGTGAAGGTGAGATGGCATGAGCAAAGGCACTGAGGCTTGTCTGAGGGACTTAAATTAAGTGTTAATGACAGAGAATAGAGAAAGGTAAGGAAAGAAAATATATTTTGCAAGATTGCAAGAAAGTTTAACAGCTAATTTAAAGAGTTACAATTTCACCATATTGGGAGGAAAGTGCTATAACTTCAGTCAGGTATTTTCAGTATCTCAAGAACATTTGTTAGCAATGCTATAAGATGGTCCTCATAAAATAACCAATAATTACCTTTATTCTAGCTGTATTGTCACCTATAACAACAATTAACCCTGATTTAGTGGTCTTCCTGTCTCAATCTTTACAGCTACCTTAATAGCTTATGGAACTTTACAGCTTACAGAGCAAATAAAAGGTTAAGTAATTTTCTCAGAGTACATAGAATTAAGATGGTGAAACAAAGATGTAACCCCAAGAAGTGTGACTCTAATACCCATGTTCTTAACCACAAGGGCATCATGCCTCTCCAAGCAGCCTTATAGGGCAATGACTTTTCTTGTTTCTCGCCTGAATGAAAAGGTTAGGTTGGCTGGACCAATTGGAGTAATGTCTTTTTGCCAGGGTGTGATACCAGACCACTTCTCTTAACCCTGACACCACAGCATGAACACACAGTGCAAATGACAGCTGAACCCCTCACTAATTGGTATATGAATCTAGAAAATTAAAGGTAATATAATCTTTCTTTTAGGCTGTTGTAAGAATTTAAATATACATATGTAGATACATGTAAAGCACTTTTAAGAAGCGTTTGTAATTATTACTTTGGGGAGAAATGCAATCAATTAGCAATTTAGTTTTAAATTAGCTTTGTATGTATTTTGGGTAGAGGAGAGAATGTAACAGCCCTATTCCAGTCTTTGTGACATTTCCACTTTTCTTTTTAATGTCAGCTTCTGAGTTTTCAAAGATAACCATCATTACCTGTGATTCTACCAAAGAAAATGTCACATTGGGAAGCCTTTCTGAGAGACCAGATGTTCTTACACAAGTAACAACAACCATATGTGAATATATGGACCTATTTGAAACCGTCAAAGTGGCCCTGATTTACTTTAATGGAATAATCAATTCTTAACTCCAGAGGTAATCGGTTTCTTCACAATTTAAGTCAAGTGACCCCTTTTGTTCATGATATTGGGGCACTCTAACTGCTTCTGCTCTCTTTAAAAGCTCCTTCAAATGGGTTACCTCACTACAACCAAAGGCTATCTGGATCCTGATCTTTTCTGATACCCACTGGTGTCCTAGAAGTTGCCAGAAGTTCTTTCAAAATGCATTTTCATAAATTCTGAATCTCACTCTCCAGTGATTACCAGGTGACTTTTCTTCCACTTTAACTATAAGAGGATGGCATCGGTTGAATGGTTCTTTCCTCTTCCTTTCCTATTTCCTTAAACTGTCTCTAGATAAATGACACAATCCTTACTTGAATATTTTTCAATTAAAAGCTTCGGTATGCCAGTTTTGTTTGTAAAATACTTTCTACCTTCAGTCCCATCCCCTGTTTCTCAGTTAGTTTTACCTTCTTACTTTCAATTTAATTCATCTGTGATCAGAAACAATCCAGGTGTATAAGTGAAAATGACACCTACATTGTGAGGTCGTAACAGTAACTCTGAAATCTCAAAGACAAAGTTTATTTATGATTAGCTGTATATCAAAAGAATGTTGGCAGGGGCCATGCTCCCCACAGTCAATCAGGCACATAGGCTAACAGAGAATTTAGTATCTTATAATACCACAATCTTAAGTATTGTTTCAGAAGTTATGAGAGTCAAAGAAGCCAGACCTGGTAGAGCCACCCACCCACCCACTCCCTACTTAAAGGGCCTATGTTTGGTGTAAATCTCTTCTGTTGCTGTCATAAAATCCTTTTTGAACAAAAGGCCTCACATTTTCATCTTCACTGGAATCCACAATTGTAAAGGAACTCTGTGGCCACACCTTCCACCCATTGATCTACCCCAGGCCAGACATGACCTTAATTTTTGTAATGTAGTTTCTCATATACTATTTATGAATAAAGATATACTATTTATTCTGCCACATGAATTTCTCTGAGCAATAACACAAACTCTATGCCATGGAATGGTACTATGCTTAAAGTTACATAGCATGATTTAAAAAAAAAGTTAAAATTTTGTTCTAATTATAACCAGTATTATATGAAGTTTCTGTTGGAGCTGTTTACTTTTAAGCAAATTTGTTTACTTTTGCATTTTCATTATGTTGCAGTCTTAATTTGAGAGAGGAATAAAGGACTCTTTCCATTCACAGGTTTATTCTTGGCTTGCTTCCATAACTGACAGTGTCAGAGAATAATGATTAACACTCCATTTATGAAAACCTGCTCACCTAGAATGTGCAATTTGGCAAAAATCTTCTTTTGCATCTGTTCTCAGACAATAGTCTCCTTTCTTTTTTCAGCCAAACTCTGATGGCTGTTGTGGGATCCCAACAGGCAGTGTTGGCAAGAAGAGGTTGGAATGACAGCTTATTAGAAAAGCAACCTTTCACTTCTACAAAAGATGGCATGACTTTCACTTCCATAAGAAGTGATGATTCCTTAGCTAATTAACACTGCGTTTACAGAAGAATATTCATTATGTTTTCCTCCCACTCCTCACCACCCACCACAAGTTACACTATTATGTTACTTGGCTAATTTCATGGCCAAGAAAGGTCAAATGCCTTGTCTAAGTATCAGGGTATAAAGTAATATAAACAAATAAAAATGAAATAAACTTAAGGAAATTCTCTAGGATAGTGCCAATCTTTAGTAGATAAGAGATGCCATGAACATTGAGAACTAAGAGTGCCTTCTCAAGGCTATTTCAAAATGTTGATTTTTCAGGAGGCTGGCAAGATGGCAGCAGAGTGAAGATATTGGGATTACTTCCTCCATGTACAAGTACTTTTCAGTAGAAAAAAGCCAATAAAACCATGATGGGAAAATGGATGATCATAGACCATAGTAGGAACAATGAGCCAGCAGAAAGGAGTGGAAAAAAATTTAAGTGAATTCTGTTTATAGTGCTATCAGGGAAATACAAACCACAAAAGGAAGAGATTTTTCTAGGCAGAGACTCCTAGAGTTAACTCAGACACACACCAATATTGTACTATGCTGGATAAGACACAGAACTGTACTGGATAAGTGGGTGTGAAAGTTGGCCCAAGACAGAAAGTGATCTCAGTGATATTGCAGAGTGAAGATTACTGGTAATTAAAAGATGAACTAATTTATAATACCTTTTCTCTAGAAAACTACAGATCAATCTCCCTCATGAATACAGATGCAAAATCCTGCAATAAAATCTTAGCAAACCGAAATAACTATGCATTCAAAGGATTATACATTTTGTCCAAGTGAGATTTATACCAGTAATACAAAGATAGTTCAAAATCCAAAAATTAATCAATGAACCTAACCACATCAACAAAAAGGAAAATAAAACCCAAATGTTCATACAAATAGATGTCGAGAAATCATTTGATAAGATTCAGAATCTGTTCACAGCCAAAACCTTCGAAAAACTGTGGTAAATTAGCACATATCTTAACATAAGTCACATATGACAAACCCACATCTAGCTTCATTCTTAAAGATGATGAAAATCTGAAAGTCTTTTCATTAAGATCTGATATAAGACACCGATGTCCACGCTTACCACTACTATTCAAAATAGTATTGGAAATTCTATCAGCGCAATGAGGCAAGAGAAAGCCAAATTGGGCACAAAGAAGGAAAGCTTTCATTATTTGCAGATGATATAATATACATATAAAAGCCCAAAGACTCCATAGAAAAAACCTAATTAAAACAATAAAACAGCTGAGCAAAGTGGCAGGATACAAATTCAACGAAAAACAATCTGTTGCCTTCTTATACACAAACAAGTGTGCAGATGAAGAAATTTAAAAACCATCCTATTTACAATTTTACCAAAAAAAAAAAAAAGATACCTGGGAACAAACAAAAGAGGTGGAGGACCTATATAAGAGAAACTGTAAAACACTGCTTAAAAAAAAATAGAAAAAGCAAAGAGATGGAAAGATAGTCCATGTCCATGGATAAGAAAAATCAACATTGTCAAAATGTCCATCTTCCCAAAGAAATTTACAGATTCAATACAATTCCAATAAAAATTTCTATAACATTCTTCAAAGAAATGGAATGAATGTTACAGAAACACATATTAAATCACAAAACCCCATATAGCCAAAGTTCTTCTATCAAAAGGAGAGGGGGATGAGGGTATCATACTTTTAGAATTCAAACTTTATTATAAAGTCATAGTAATTAAAATAATGTGGTACTGGAACAAAAAAAGACATACAGGCTAATGAAATAGAATTGAAAACCTAGAAATAAAACCACATATCTGTGGACAACTAATCTATGATAAAGGAATGAAGTATATACAATCGAACAAAGAAAGCCTCTTCAATAAGTGTTATTGGGAAAACTGGACTGCCACATGGAAAAGAATGAAACTAAACCACAGTCTCACCCCATACATGAAGACCAACTCAAATGGATAAAAAACTTGGATGTAGGAACTGAAATCATAGAATATACAGAAAATAGGCAAAAAAACAAAAAAAAAAACAAAACCAAAACTCCATGACATAAACTGCAGGAAGATCCCTTGAGAACTCATCTCTAACAATAAGAAAAGCAAAGGAGAATATATAAACAACTGAGACTATATAAAGTTAACAGGATTCTATACAGTGAAAAATACAATAACCAAAATAAATGACCCTACTGAATAGAACACTATTCAGTATATGTGCACACTATATACGACAAGGGACTGATTTCAAAGATCTACAAACAGCTCATCCATCAACAAAGAGAAAACAAATATCAACCTATCCCCACCACCAGCCTGAGTTTGATGACCCCCAGGCAGGGAGCTGACCCACATACAGCACAGTAGACCTCTCCTGCCTCACCCACTGTTCCCCTCAGCAGTTCTGTTCTACTCCCCACTCAGTCTCTGGTGTATCCTCTCAGCCTCCACACCTCTGGCCTATACATATCCCAGTTCTTCTATGCATACTCTTCCAAAAACTCTCCCAAAAAACAAAAGCACAAACAAAAGACAGCTATACAAATGAATATCATTAAACCTTTCAAAAACAACCAATGCCCATCTTGTTCAAATTATTTTTAAAGTACAAGAATAGGGCATGTTTCACGACACATTTTTAATAATGCCAACATTACTCTAGTACAAAATCAGATGAAGACTGAACAAGAAAATTATCGGTCCCTGATGAACAGTGACAAAACATTTTCAACAACATACTAGCAAATCAAATTCAACAGTGTATCACAGGTATTATAACACCTTGATCAAACAGAGTATATTCCAGTGATACAAGTCTGCTTTAATGTATGTCTATGGATGTAATGCACCAGTTAAATAAAAGTAAAGATAAAAATCATATAATATCAATAGATACAGAGAAAGCATTTGATAAGTTTCAGCAACCATTTGTGATTAAAAAAAATGTACACAAGATCAGAGGAAAAGAAACCTACTTCAGTGTAATAAAAACCAGGTATCACAAACCAGTGAAAGCTTTTCTCTGGAGACCAGCAATAAACGAAGGGTGTCCACTGTCATCATTTCTGTTCAACTTAATATTAGGTGGTATCAGACAAAAACAAGAAATAAAGGAAACCTAAGTTGGAAAAGAAGTGAAACTATCACTATTTGTGGATATTATATTATATATAAAAATCCAAATATCCTTTCAAAAGGAAGAAAGGAAAGAGCAAAATCTATTTACTGAAGTCAACTTACTGTTATTTTTTTTCCATTTTAGGAAATACAGTATTTTAAATTACAAAACTAATAAGAACAGAAAATATTTAAGAAGGCTTAATATTTAAATGGGATTATAAAGAACTCTTTTTCTGCTTTTAATCAAATTTTCAAAACTATAGGAAGTATAAAGAATAATGTAAAAAAGTATCCTTTTAGCTAACTTGTAGACTAAACAAAAACTTTTCCCGTGGTATATTTATTTTTATGCTGTATCATTCTGAAGTTTCCAGATCATACCTAATCACACAAAAAAATTAAGGATAGGTTTCCTACATAATACTATTGTGGCACCTAAAATATTAACATTGTGGATTTGCTTTATATTATGTATCTGAGGTTCATCTTTTACCATCTGTCACCTTATTGTTTGGGTTTGAACTGTGCACTTCTCTGATTTTTTAAACTGTCACTTTTATTGTCTGGCTTACAATTTGTTTTCTTTGGAAGGTTATGCCTGCATATTAAGTACTCGTGTTGATGAATTAATAAACTTTACAATCATTCTTAAATCTATATTTATGCATGTGGATGTATCTAATCAGAAAAAATAACTTGTAATTCTCTTTTATATAATGTAGAACTATGAGTATTTAAGATTCATTCTCTTCGATTTTTCCCTACCCATAACTAATTTACCTGGATGTCCTGGAATTTGTCTTTCAGTTTTCATTTTGCGTGTGTGCATGTGCCTGCAGCGATCAACCTAGTCAGATCTCTCTGGAAATGGCACAACCTCTCTCACACAGAAGCACCAGTGGCAGATTCAAATACAAGATAGTCCAGAGTGAAGATGCCAGACCAGGCTGTCCTTCTCCAAACTTGCACAACAAAAATTAAGTAAAACAAAGCCCGACTATTACCACTCACAACAGGCACATCAGCCTGACTGAATGGGGCAGAGAAAACTTTAAGTGAACTCTTTAGTGATATCAGGGTGGTACCACCCACAAGAGTGGGGAGCGCCTGCAGGGCAGCCCTACAGCTGGAGACTCAGTTATGGGCCAGCCTCCGGCTCCTGAGACCTGGCTCTGCCTGGATGAGGGGCTGCAGGAGCAGGCACTCAGGAAGGAGGGTGTCCTGAGGGAGAGTGGCCGAGGCGGGGGCACAGAGCAAGGACTACTGGCTTGAATCTGAGGCTCCTCACAGAACTGCTGTAGCCTGAATAGGACCTAAGAGAAAAGCCGTAGCCATAGTGGGTTCAGAGCACCCCAACTGCCCTATGGAAGAGCCCTATAGAAAAGCCCAGGAAGGGCTACCCCAAGCTCCTGCCACCCCCCACTTCACGACAGGAAGTTCAAATTCCTGAGATCACTGGAGGTGATCTTTTGAGGCTTATTGCCCCATCCTCTTTATAACCTACTAGCTTTTGCCTGTACAGTCCCCCTAATCCTCCAACAGGTACAAAAATAACAGTTGAGCATCTGTAACTAGTAAAAGTCATACATGACAGAAGAACATAATATAAATACCTATCAGTCAGATGCTGTAAGAATGGTAAGTGGGAGTCTTTCACCTATGCTTCAGGTGCTGTTTGGACCAATACTGGGCAGGGTTCCAGGGTGAGTCGGTATGGGGGTAGGTTCTCTGTTCTTTGATTCTTTAACAGCAGGTTCTCTGTTATGTGATTCTTCTGGGCATATTTCCTGCTGCCCTCAATGCTGGGCGTCCAAAATCTTATCCACACAGAGCCGGATCAAGAGGTAGGGTACCCTATGTGGGGCCTAGTGCTCTCCCCACTTCCCAGTGGGACGTTCCTCACCTTTAGGACCCCTCCTGACTAGGAAGTGACACACCCATTAGGATTTCTTCTTTGGCAAGAACATAGCTTTGTTCTGACCTGTGCTGGTGCTATTCCCTTATCCTTTGCTATCCAGACTTTATTTAGTCTGCATTCAGGACTTTTCCCATGTAAATTATTCCATGTGCAGATCTGCTATACCCAAGGGATGGAGTGAGTCAGGTGGTCCCAGTGATGCCATCTTGAACTAGAACTCCCAAGAGTGGTGGGTTTTAAAATGGCTCCTACAATGGAAAAAGTCTGGCAGCTATGAAGCTGGTAGCTAAGAAGAGCCTGTGAGCCCCAAGAACAAGCCCTACCTGGTAATTCAACTGTTCTTTTCCCGACCTGGTAGACCTCAGGTACTTCCCTTGTCCTCAGCTTGACCTGCTCTGTCATGGAGAGTGAAGGAGAACTGATTCCTGAAACTTTTACTTACCATGCTGCCTGGTCATTTGACCTCTGGCTGAATTTAAACAACAGAGGGGCTGCTGAGAGGCTGGAGGGTAGAGGAAAGGACATTTTTCTACTGTCTGTTCCTCTCTTTGAAAGCTGCATCTCTTCTGTGACACCAGTCTACTCCTAAAGATTCACATTTCTATCAGGGACCTATTCACTGGACTCCAAGAACACCACCACTCCCTGCTTCTCAGCAGCTTGGGGATGGTAGGGGTTTCCTCCTGGTGCTCATCTCTAGGCTACATCACTGTGGGCTGTTTGATTCTCACTAAATTCTTCTCCTGTGTATCCAAGGCTTATGTTACAGTTCATCTTTAAGGCCTCCCTAGTGGCCTAGGTTTAAGTCTCAGTGCTATCACTACCACAGCCTGAGTTCAATCCTGGGCCAGGGAGTTGACCCTCATATGTGCATCAGACCTCTCCTGTCTTCCCTGCTGCTCCCCTCAGCAGTGTGTTTCAGTAGCTCCACCTGCTCTGCTCCCCACTCTGTCTCTGGTATATCCTCTCACTCCCAGCCCCGACATACCTCTGGCCTATACCCCAGTTCTTCTACACAATAATAAATAAATAAAATTTTTAAAAAGGAAAAACAAAACTTAAAAAAGTTCACCTCTAGTAAATATTTGGAAATGATTTCTTTGTTCCTATTTAGAGCCTGACTAAGATGCAGATATCAAAATTCCATGTTCTTAGATCTCAGTGTAGTAAGAATAGAAACTAACACTTGCTGGCATTTCTATTAGGGCTCAGAGACTATTTAAAGACTGGAGACTTTCAACAACCCTGTGGGTAGGTATTTTTGTAATTTCAATTTACAGACTGAGAGAGTACACAGTCCTCTTATCCCCAAACATCTATTAACTATTATTCAGAGTTTAAGTCAAGTCTCAACTGGACTACTGGGAAGCAAGGAAAAGGTTATTTTTCAATGTGTAGCCAAAACATCTTATAGTATTATTCATGCTTCCAGAGGCTGACATGATGGTGCAGTCCACAGTTAGGAAGATAAAGCAAGTAAATGCAAATTTCAGGAACTGAGTCATCACTGTCCATTCCAGTCTCCTTGCAACACAAAATCACCTTTCGTTGCTAACATTTTCATGACCAGAGTTTTATTTTGCTAACAAAGGCAGTAATTCCATGTAATTTGTTACTAAGTCCAGTGGATACACACAGAATGACACAAAGAATGGTAAGATGACACAATCTAGCCTGCATGTATTCCACAGCAAAGTCTTACAAAAGGCGGATTCCTGAGATCAAAGTTAATGGCACACCTATATACACTGTCAATTCTGCCATGGAGCCCATGATATCAGACTAAATGAACTGATATTTCTCTAATAATATCTGCTGAGGCAAATGTGTATACTCCTCCTATCCCTGAATTGTTTCTCAGTAATGCAGTTTTCTCAAGGCACAACCCAACTCCACCAATGATTAAAGGTGTTTATTCATGAAATTACTTTGGATCCTCTAAGCAGAGCTCTTCTCTGAATGAGAAGTATGCCACCAGAGTCGAGGTGTCAGAATATAAAGCATCTCAACTTTTACCAGAGCAGTACTTTATGTTCATTACCCCTGCAAATGTGTGTGAAATATATACCCCGGCCTCTTAATCGATACCGTTTTCATCACCACCAAAAACCAATTTAATAAGCTCAGTTCATCAGCCTTATACCTCTGACTACTTCCTTTCCCAAAGGGAAATCTAATCCATTTTTAGCCATACAGATATTTAAAAGATTCTTTTATGTGCAGTCTCAGTTCATTATGAATAAAATGCATTTTATTCTTCTGTTCCATTTACTCTGGTTACAAGCGGGAATGGATTTAATATGCAATGTCTTGTCGTATTTTTAGTCAGGAAATAGTTTTTCTGAGTGCTCCTTCGCTACTGCCACTGGCATCTCCTGAATACAGTTGCCACATATTATAGCCCATCAGGGCTAACAGCTTTGTCTACAAGGACAAGTTAAATAAAGTACTGAGCAATGACCTGAGAGGTAGGTTGGCATAGGAGGAGATAGTATAGTTTAGAATAATTATACTGTAATCTGGAAAGACTAATAAAAATGTAATTTTGAGAGCACACTTTGTGTATAATCCAATTAGACATCTGATTTGGCTCAAAAGATTAACTCAGTGAAGGCGATCAGTGTCATTGTTCCTGAAATTATTAATTACCATCTGTTGAGCACTGCTTATGCAGGCTGTACCTATCACTTTTTAGGCATTATCTCAGTTCATTCTCATATCGCTCCCCAAAAGCAGTATCATCAGGTCCGTATTACAGATGCAAAAATTGAGCTCAGTGAGGTTAAATAAGTTGGTTGATTTCTTGCCGTGATTTAGTTTAAGAATTAAATATAAGGGCCTCCCTGGTGGCGCAGTGGGTTAAGCACAGCACTATGAAGCAAACCGCAGCCACTGCAGCACCAGTTCGATCCCTGCTGCCGGCCAGGGAGGAGACCCACATGGTGCAGCAGACCTCTCCTGCCTCGCCCGCTGCTCCCCTCAGCAGTGTGTTTCAGTCAGTCTGCCTGTTCTGCTCCCCACTGTCTCTGGTGGATCCTCTCACTGCCCACACCTCTGGCCTGTACGCCAGCTCTTGTATGCATAAATAAACAGATTTTTAAAAAAGAATTAAATATAAAAGTAGATCCCCCTTGTTTCAAGTCCCAGTTTTCTCATTGCTATGACCTCCTTTCCATGAGTCTCTAAAGTAGAATAGCTGTCTTAGTAATTTACTAAGAAAGACCTGTTAGTAACAGAAAAGTTAAGAAAACCATTCAAACTCACCTGTACATACAGGCTTTCTTTCACTAGGTGAGAAAGATATGAAATATTAATGAGAATTCAGAATTAGGAAACATGAATTCCATTTATAGAGAAGCTAATTTAGATAGTACTTTATCTGGAAATTTCTTCCTGGGTAGTCGATTACACTTTAGAAGTCAACCGTAACTGTCCACCTTTTGAAAGACATTGGACATGTGTCCTAATAAGCTGAAGTATTATGGGAGTACTGGACCCAGGTAATGTTTATTGCTCACTAACAATATCATTTTGAGAGCCAAAACATATTTTTCTACTCCATTGATACATTCCCCCTTAAAGGTACTTTAGATTCTTCTTCATTTACTCCAAGTACTTTATATTGGACATGTGGGAAGAGAAAGCACTGAGTTTGGATACTGATTTAAACTCATCAAGCCATAGCAATTACCCCCTCAGTAAAACTTAGCTTTTCTAAGCTATAATTTGCCAAGTTTCTGTCTTAAGGGAGAAATACAAAACTATCTCTGTTCTGAGAACTCTCTGTGGTATGAGATGATTTGTGCTGCCCTCCCTTCCCCATGCAAATAAATTAATACACCAAAATGTAATTTAGAATGCACTGCACTAGGTAATAAAAGACCTTACACACAGGCAGACAGGCTATTCAGTCTGGAGAATTCACCATGATGTGGCTTTATAGTTCATTGTTCCCCAATAGTGGATTTGGTACGCTGAGTTTGAGGCTCCTCTGGATTGACTTCTGTTTGTGTATAGAATGTAATATAGTTTGAGATCTACTATAGAGATATTTTTTCTAGTTTGTATACATTTGCTGCTCTACTCTGCATCAATATTAACAATTTCTGAAAAACTGCTGAAATAAAAAGTGGCTAAAATGTCCATAGGATCAAAGCACTTATCTTTGAATAATGTTAACCATAGTATGTTTTCTACCCTACTGCAGTTCTTTTGAAAGCATTCAGCATAGGGTTACATTTTGTTATCCTAGAACACCTCTCCCAAAACCAAACACTAAGAGAGTTTTTCCAGGTACCTGACTACCTCTTCAAGGTCTGGGGAAAGAGATGTCAGCTCTCCACACCAGAAACCTGGCTAACCTACCACTTTATAATGTCATTTTGATCGCAGACATTCCTTCCTCTCAGATACAGTACCCTCCTGGCTAAGATAAAATGAAATCCATTCAACTCAGTGAACCTACTGGCCTGAACATACACACACATCTGCCAACACATATTTCTGTTCATGTATGTCACCTCCCTACCTAGTGAGATAAGAAGACTCACATCCTTACCTAGTGAAACAAGAAAAAAAGGGTACAAATTAAATTTAAAAACTTTAACTGATACATAATTATCAATGAACACTTCCTAGGAACCAGGGCTATATTTGGCACCTGGAGTATAGAGCAACAAACATAAAACTTCCAAAGTTCATACCTTTATAAATTTATATAATTGTATTTAGTTGGGACTATATTTACTCTAATAACCCATAAAATTTATAGGCTACTAGCATACAAAGCAAAAAAAAAAAAAAAAAACCTCATATGAATATGTAACTAACAAATGGTGGTATGTGCTAAGAAGCATGCAAATAGCATCTGAGCTTCCAAGTAAAGAAAGGCTTCTCATGTGGAATGAGTTCTCAGGGAGGAAGTGAAAAGAAGGAAGACCAAGAATGTGCAAAACAGTTGGGGCAGAATCCTAGCAGAGGGAAAACACATGTTTAAACTTCAAGTTGAAAAGGGCCTGGTTCAGCATCTGAAAGTTTAGAATAACCAGAATACACAAAAGAATGGGAGAATGGTGTCAACTGCAACTAAAAGGCCAACAAAAGCTTAAGCATGAGGTCGCTGGAGTCCATGATGATGTGGGCTTGACTCCAACCCCAATGGGAAGTCATTAAATATTTGTAAGCAGAAAAGACATATGATCAGCCTTGTATATTTACTTTTTTATTCCTAAAAAATTTAGTATTTTTTATATATATTTGACATCAATTGTAGTCCCCATGGAATTCCCACCACCATTTCACCAGTGTACCATCACCCCAGTACCTTGTGCACTTTCTGCCTTCATCCCAGTGCTCCCCACCCCAAGGTAACTTTGATTTGTCTTTGTCTTTTTGTTCTTGTTGTGTTTTTTTTTTATTGTTATTGTTCCTTTGCTTTAGCCCTTTTTTTTCCTTTACATTCCTCCTAAAAGGAATATATGCCAACACATATTTCAAAGGAAACCATGTGATCTTTTTCTCTTGCCTTGTTACTTATTTCACTGAGCATAATCCCTGCTAGCTCCATCCATGTTTCTACAAATGACTCTAGTTTCTCTTTTTTGATTACTGATTAGTATTCTACTGTGTATATGCACCACATCTTCTTGATCCAGTCATCTATTTTTTGGCATTTGGGTTGTTTCCAGGTCTTAAAATTGTAAACAGTGCTGCAATAAATACAGGGGTACAAGTATTCTTTTAGATCAGTGTTTTTGTGTCTTTTGGGTAAATTCCATAGGAGTAGAAATGCTGGGTTATATGGTAGCTCTATTTTTAGTAGAACCTCCATACAACTTTCCATAGTGCTTGGATTAACTTGCATTCCCACCAGCAGTGTAGTAGAGTTCCTTTTTCTTCATATCCTTGCCAACATTTGTTGTTGGTTTTTTTGATATGTGCCTTTCTTACTGGTGTAAGGTGGTATCTCATTGTGGTTTTGATTTTTATTTCCCTGATTATGAGGGATGTTGAGCATTTTCTCATGTGCCTGTTGGTCACTTGCATGTCCTCTTTGGAGAAGTGTCTTTTAAATTCTTCTGCTCATGTTCTGACTGGGTTGTTTACTTTGTTTTTCTTGAGTCTTATGAGTTCTTTATATATCTTTGTGATCAGTCTCTAGTCAGTTGTGTGGAGTGCAAAATTATTTCCCAATCAATGGGGTGTCTCTTCATTTTTGTTACTGTTTCTTTTGCTGTACAGAAACTTTTTAATTTGATTTAGTTCCAGCTGTTTACCTTCTCTTTCATTTTTATTGCTTTGGGGGATGCATCTTTAAAGGCATTACTGAGATGAGCCTTGTATATTTAAAAGATTGCTCTGGTTGTTACATAGAGAACACATTTAGAAAGACTCAGAGTAGTAGTTTTCATGAAAATCATAGCTAAATATGCATGCTTGAGATTATGACATTAGGTTCTTTCTCCTTAGGTTCACATGAGTTTAAGTTCTTCCAAGAAGCAATCAATATAATGCACATGCCAAACACTGAAGGACTTCGCTTTCCAACAGAGTGGGATTGACTACTACCTTATTATTTTCTTCTCTAGTTAACAATAATGGTCACATAATTAAGACTGAAATATAAACCAGAGTCAACGCTAATTTAACATTTATTAAGTACCTATTAAATACCAGGTACTGTGGTAGGTGCTAAGGGTTTAAATGACTCTGTCAAACTAACTGAAGCCAGACTTAGTAAAACCAGCAACTGCAACTCAAAGAGAGAAATGTGACTCTGGAGATATATCAGGTGCTAGCACATCAATGTGAATATTATGGGTGGTATTGCTGGAGGGAAAGACCGGTCATATGCTTCTCCTTTCACAAAATAGCATCCAAAGCCAAGATGAAAAGACATGTCCAAAATGCAGGGTTTTTTTTTTTTTCATCTTACTATGTGTGAGCACTAGGAATACCTAAAACTAAAAGAACAACCTGAAACTCTAAGATTGAGACCCCAAGTTGTAAAGTACATAAACCTAGATGTTTCCCCAAGCCACCATTCAAATTTATTGATGGTGAGTTCCAAGAACAAAAGTGACATGGAAATGCTAGGTAGGATTCATGTCCACCCAATTCAGATCCTCAAAATCTAGAATAGTTCTTGTGAAAGAAAATTTGATGCCATAGTAAATTTTTTAAAATATTTCAAACATCCTAATATATTTCTTCATAATAAGAGTTTTCCCCTCAGGTGCATGGCCAATAGACATGAAAAAATGCTCATCATTACTGTCACAAGGGAAATGATGACATTTGATTAGGTAAATTAAATGATATACCACCTCAAATCAATGAGATACCACCTCACACTGTGATAATGGTCCATATTAAAAAAAAACAAAAAACAAACAACAAGTGCTGGTAAGGATATGGATAAAAGGGAGCCTCTTACACTGTTGGTGGGAATGCAGACTGGTCCACAGTAAATTTTTTATCATGCTATTTTAAAAGAATAGCACAAGATTAAACAGAGCTACTTGTTTGAATGTTTATTGAATCCTGTATGATTACTGCCTTTCTGTTATCGATTCATTCAACTCCACATCAGCTCTCCATTTTGGTGCTAGTATTATACACATTTCACAGATGAGGATACAGGCTTGCAGAAACTGGATAACTTCCTGAGGTCACCTAACTTATAAGAGGAAGAGCAAGAACTTGAAAAACAGAGTCTAGTTTCCTGACATTAGAGTAGACAGAACTAAGAAAAGCAAATGATGTGTAGATTCTGTTTCCTTTGATACAGAGTCAACTTTATGTCATGAACAAGCATGAAAGGTCACAGCTTGAAGTATCTTGGAGATAGCAGAAAACCATAAAACCAGAACTATGTCTCAGTGTATTCAGCTAACATTACAATCCTTTATCTAATGATCATTTAAAAAGTTTAGAGTTTGTTAAAAAATAAGCAAACCATTTTAAAATAAGAAGATCTTATATAGTCAAAAGTGCAATCTAAGTGAAAGTAAATGGGTTTCTTGCTATTGTCTGGATTGGCTGAAAGCCCAAAGTATATTATTTCTTGGGCATGATTCTTTAGAGAGAAGGAAATTTTTACCTACAAGGTAAATGCTCTAGAAAGTAGTTTCTTTCCAGCTGAGTGCTCAGAAGCCTCCCTCTCACTGAAAATTACAAATAAAAAGGAGGCAAAAAAGAATCCTGAGACAAATATCCAAGTATTAGAGAGGTGAAGAGAAAACTAGAAGAGTCTGAAAGGATAGGATTTTTATTTTCCCAAAGAATAATTAAAGTTTTGGTTGTACTTGATGCCTTAGAATATGGACAGTATTTACATTCATGCATTTTCTTACAAGAGATTTTAGCTATTCTAAGTGGCAGAGAGGAAACAGGTAGGATTAAACCTTTTTATCTAATAAGGTATTGAAACCAGGAAAAATTTAGTAGTTTGCACAAAATCATATGTCAAGTGTGTACCCAAACCTTTCTCTCTCTCTCATTTACCCTGCCTGTCTCTTTACATCTGATGAATTTTGGCTGTGTACATTAGATTTTTCTGGGTTTGTCTACTTATTTATGTCAAAAGCAGAATAAAAAGAATCAAAACTAAAACTTGCCTAACTTTGTTTGCAATTTGAGACACTCACTAGCAACCGCATGTTTAGAACACTGTTTACAATGAGCATTAGAGGCTTTCCCCTTTGTCCTGATGGAGTTATTAGCACCACACTACCCTCACAAACTTCTGAAATATGTCATTACAGAGAGTGGAGAACAGTGAGCACATGATTTAAAAACTTGGTATTATTAAGATCTTAATTTTCTCCCAGAATAATCAAGATAATTTTGTAATAAAATAGGACAGACTTAGAGGATTATATTACCTTGTTTTAAAACTTACTCAAATGATAAAATTATGCGGTATTAGGATAGACATAGAGATCAACAGAACAGAACAAAGAGTCCAGAAATAGGCTCCTGCATATAGAGTCAAGTGATACTTGACAATCATTTCAAAATAAATCAATGGAGAAAGGGTTGTCTTTTTAACAAATGGTGATGGAACAATTACCTGTCCATGAGAAAACATACTAATCCTGACCCCTTGCTACACACTATGGAGGAAAAGTAACAAAAATGGGTCATAGAACCAAACAGAAAAACTGTAATCACAACTACAATAACCAAAGAGAAAAGAAAATGTTCACAACCTTGAGGTAGCCAAGGGTTTCTTAGAGAAGACCAAGAGAAATGCTGACTGCAAAAGAAAAATAGAAACTATTTAATTGGAGTTCAAAATTAAAGCAGTTACTTTTCAAGACATGGAGGAAGAAAGAGGAAATGCGAAGAACTAGGAGATAAATTTGTAATTCATACACCGACAAAGGATTTGTACTCAGAATGTATAAGGCACTCTTATAGCTCTGTAATAAGAAAGCAATTCAATAAAAACAGACAAAAGAGTTGAGCACAGATTTATAAAATAATTATAAATAATGGCTACAAATAATGGCCAAAAGGAGGTAGTTGTAAGATGTGTCACCTTTAATCATCAGGGAAATGTAAATTAAGATGACAATAACATATCAATACACACTAAAATAACTAAAAAGAATAACAATAGTGAGCACTGATGAGGATATGGAGCCACAGGATCTCTTACACATGACCTGTGGGAATGTAAAATAGTACAGCCACTTTGGAAGGCATTGTTGCAGTGTCTTCTCAAATTAAAAACACTTAGCATCTGACCTAGCCACTACACTATTAGGTATTTATCCACAATTAATGAAAACATGCACTTTTACATAAATATTCATAGTTCCTTACTTATAAGTCATAAGCAAGAAATCAGCTATGTATCAATGGATGAAAGGATACACAGTTGTGATATATTCCTTCCATGGAGTGATAATCATCAATAAAAAGTAATGTACTAAATATTACATGAGTTCGTACCAGCTCTCTAAGAAACAGACAACAAAATGGAATTAAACATGATGAGAGGCCGATTGGGAAAACACCATCAGAGAAACATAGGAGGGGCAGGCAGAAGCAAACAAAGTCATCAGATGACAAGACAGACTTGGCCCCCGTGAAGGGGACAAGAAAGGAAAAGGGATTATGTAAGAAGCACCTTCAGAAAACAGCAGCATCCTGGGATTTTGCCAAAGTCCACAGGGAGTCCATGAGCCAAGAACTGCTCGTCAGAAGGTCCTGCTTCTCACAGGAAAGGGCCTGAGCTCACATCCCTGCACTCTGCATTTACTGGCTTAGAGCAGGCTGGGCAAGTAGGGCCCTGGAAGTTAACAAGGTCACAGATCCAGCCCTGGTCAGTTCTGTTCTGTGGAGCAAGAGACATGGGCAGAGGACCTTCACCAGACACAGACTGATAGCACAGGACTCCATTTTGATGAAGTTCTGCACAAGGCAAATCTAATATTCACACTAATATTCTGTATCATTCACTAATAAAAATCACTAGTGTTTCAGTAGTAGAAAGCAAATGAGTGAATGCCTAGAGCAATAAATTAGAAGAACTGACTGCAAAGCAATCTGGTGGTAGAAACCTGCATCTGTTTCAGGCTGTTCATAAAACTCATCAAACTGTCATGCTTAAAATGCATATATTTTAATGTGTATCTCAATAGTTAATTTAAAATGTAATTTATAATTTAAAAAAAAAGTTTTCAAAAGAATCAATGAAAACATAAGCTTAAAATGCATATATTGTAACGATCATCTCAATAGAAATGATTTAAAATGTAACTGATAATCTAAATAAATCTACTTAACCAGTAATCTTCCATGACACAAGCAACTTTGGTATAGGTGCACAGGTTAATTGGTGGTGGGAATTTTACGGGGACTACACCTGAGAGGAGAAAGCACACACTGTGCAAAAATAAAGAGTGATAAAACATATTTAAATACAATTTTTTTTAAAAAATGCATGATTTCATTTATTCAAAATTTTATATGTACATCTGAAAACACTGTCACAAAAAAATGTACAGAGCGCTACTGTCGTTTTGGTTTCACTGCATCATTCCATCATGTTAGTTTGTCTACTAGACACCAGTCCTGGGGACAGACCTCACTATTCCAATGTCAGACACATAAATTGCAAGTTCTTATTTGCACCTTGCTGAGATGTTTGTATTTCAACCTAGTAGTTTGTATACCTGGACCACCTGCCATATGTTATAATCCTTGTAACAAATGAGAGGGACATGATGTTTTTAATGACTCTGTGAACTTAAAGAGCAATCTTCTTTAAAATAACGACAGCACGCATATGTGTAACCCGTTTATATCCTTCTGAACAGGGAGACTTTTCTTGACCAAAATACCAACTTCCTTGTACTTTTGACATGTGCTTGAGATAAATTTGCCTAAAATACATTGATTTTAGTACCTTTCATAGCAGGAAGTGATTTTCTTTTTTCCAGTTCTAAGTCTGTATATGCCAAGTCAATATTAGCTACCACTCTTTAAGCACTTCCGATGAGCCAGATTTTCAATCACAGTGAGCCTTATTCTCAAAATAGTAGTAACTATTTTGCCCACCATCACATAGTTATTGATTCGTGGTCATGTGATTTTAACCCACGTTTGTCTGGCTCCAATGCCACCCTACTTAACCATTATGGCCCCATGTTCATGCTTTTAGCAGCAGTGTGTGTAGATAACAGGGTTGATGTAAGTACTCAATTAAATCAAACCTTAGTACTTGGAATTTAAGTGGCTACCAGTTTTATCCATAATGATCTGCATATTTCAAATAAATGGCTCACATTATGAAAATAGCTTAGCTTTGATTAGGTCTTAAATACAAGTCAGGTATTTAAACAAACTGCTTCAAGAGCTTCCTTAAGTGTGGCTAGAGAAGAGGAGTTTTAAAGTGAATTACAAAGTCAGATGACAGTCTCTAAAGTTACCCATTTAAAAAAAAAAACTGCAGAGGAGTTGTGGGTGATTTCTCACTTATTCACTCATTATTCTAACATATAAATAAAACTTAGAGGAGGGGAAAGTGTTTTGAAAAATATATACTGATTATTTTCAAATAATGGCAGTGTGCTAGACTACTGTAAACTCAATTTTGAAGAATCAATCTTAATCGGAAGTTAAAATGATTTCAACACAGTTACCACCCTTTCATCTGTTAAAACAGAACCAGTTCTTGGGAAAAGCTAGGCCCAACCATAGTAGTTGAACATCTAACAGAAGAGCAATTAGTAGAAACAGCAAAGAATTGGAGGTTTTTCCAAAAATGTGTACTTTACAATTGGCATCATTCTCTAGTCATTTACTTTCCAGCATGAGTTTCTTCTGTATAACTACAGACATGAATGTTCTTGGACTAATTAGTTTCTTTTTCTCTAATCAACATATTGTCTAAGTTGGTACAATGGAATGCTGCACTTTGAACTTCCTTCAGAAGGTTTTCATATAATGAGAACTAAGTCCCTGATCTGAGACACACCACACTTACGTGTTATGTGGATTGATCAGCCTCAGAAAATCTCATTAGAAGAAAGGATTGCATGACTTAAATCTATTAAAAATCACTCATCTGGAGGTCTGTTCTCAGGTGGGATGGGAGTGAGCAGAAGGACCAGGTCAAGCCTTCTGCATGATATCTTTAATGAGGAGCGCTCAGGTACTGGTACTTTGAAGTCCTCATGAAAAAGAAGGACCTGGTCATCATCAGTGAAAACAGTCCTGGCTGGAAGTTAAAAGACCTGATGTTTAAGGCTGACACAGCCATCAATTATATGACTCTGTATTTTTCTTCATGAAAAAAAAGAGTCTTCATCTAAAATTGACAAATTTCAAATTCCAATGTAGTAGGGATGATGGCTGACTCACCCATATGACCTTAGTCTTATTTTCAGGAAAGCCAGTATATTTCCACTGCCAGACCCTACATCTCCATCTTATGTTAAGGGAGGCCAGAAGTTGTAGGAATTTACATGCCCAGGAACAGCTCTCACCAGTGACTGATCGATAAGTAGTAGGTGGTAGATAACTGTTTCAACTCTCTTTCTTCTTCTGTGATATAATTATGAAACACTCACTCCACATAGCCACTCTGAGTTCTGTAACAGGCTTAAGCTCTAGTTTCTCACAACAGTAACTTCCTGCATAAGGAAAATAGTATTCGCTTTTCCTCTTCAATAAAAGGTGCAGGGGAAACTACACTGCTAATGCAAAAGGATGAAACTAGTCTACTATCTTATACCATGCACAAAAATTAACTCTAAATGAATGAAAGATTGAAAGTAAGACCTTAGAACATAAAATGTATAGAAGGAAACATAGGCAAAGTACTCCATGACATAAAACTCAGAAATATTTTTGAGTATTCATCCCCACAAGCAAGGAAAACAAAGGAGAAGATAATCAGCTAGAAATGCATCAAATTGAAAATATTCTATGCCACAAAAGACACAGTAACCAAAATGAAGAGACACCCTATTGAATGGAAAATATATGTACGTCATTCAACTGATAGGGGACTGATAGCAAAGGTCTACAAAGAGATTATGCTACTCAACAAAAAATAAAGCAAACAACCTAGTCAAAAAAGGGCCAGAAAACCCAAAAAGACACTTCATAGAAGAAATGCAATGGCCAACAGGCATATAAAAAAGATGTTCAACATCATTAGTTATCAGGGAAATGCAAATCAAAACCACCATTAGCTACTACCTCACACTGGTGAGAATGGCCTGTGTTAAAAAATTGGCAACAACAAGTGTAGGCAAGGATGTGGAAACAAAGGAACTTTCCTACACTGCTGGTGAGAACTAGTCCAACTACTATGGAAAGTTGTATGGAGGTTTCTCAAAGCACTAAAAATGGAGCTACCATATGACTGAGCATTGCAAATCCTAGGAATCTACCTGAAGAACACTAAAACACGAATATGAAAGGAAACCTGCATTCCCATGTTTATTGCAGCAGTATTTCTAATAGCTAAGATATGGAAACTCCTCAAATACCCAAAACAGATGAACATGCCAAGAAGATGTGGTATATATACACAGTAGAATACTACTCAGCAACTAAAAGATAAACTCATGCCATTTGCAACAACATAAATTGGAGCTGGAGGAACGATGCTCAGTAAAATAAGTAAGAAGGAAAAAGATGGCTTCACTTACACATAGAATACAGAAAAACCAAACAAAGGGTCAAGAAAAATGCAAACCTGCAAGCTGACCATAGACCTGAGGCATACAGTAAGAGAGGGGGGAGAAAAAGGGGTCAAAGCAGGATGGAAGAGCACAGAGGACTGTGGTGACGGATCACAGGTGCTATGGTGGTGGAAGAATTATGGGAACCTCACCTGAGGGGAGAAACCAAATACTTTACAAAAATCAACAATGATGTAAGAAAAATAAATTTAATTTTAAAAAAAAGTGTTGGCTATCTTTTCATCCCCTTTCATTTACTCAATGCCCTTCTAAAGTTCCCCAAATTAAAAACCTGCAATTGATCCTTTCCTCACAGTCATCTTCTGAGCAACCCATTCTAAATAAAGTATTTTACTCTTTAAAAGCAAAGTTAATTTTTAAACAACCCAACGTGATTAAAATAATGTTCATGAATTTGTGTTATTTTAGTTTCTCAACTCTCATTATTTCTTTGTCAAAGGCATAGTTATACACGTTCAATCCAGAAAAAAAGTTAAGAGTACATATATAAGTTGATTTTATAATAAAGAACCACTAGTAACCCTAGCGATTGGTGCCTTCAATATTTTAGTACATGTGGTGTATGACCTTTTTGATCTTCCATGTATTTGAGATACAGCTCATGTATAAGCAAGAAATACATAGGAAGTTTTTCTCATGTGATGACAGATCAGAAGTATATTTCAAAAATAGATTATACTTCTAGGGCCTCCCTGGTGGCGCAGTGGGTTAAGCAACACACTATGAAGCAAACCGAAGCCACTGCAGCATGAATTCAATCCCTGCCGCCGGTCAGGGAGGGGACCCACATGGCGCAGCAGACCTCTCCTGCCTCGCCCACTGCTCCCCTCAGCAGTGTGTTTCAGTCAGTGTGCCTGTTCTGCTCCCCGCTCTGTTTCTAGTGAATCCTCTCACCTCCACAACTCTGGCCTGTACCCCAGCTCTTGTATGCATAAATAAATAAATCTTAAAAAAAAAAGATTATACTTCTATATCGTCATTCTTAATGGTGGCATAAGATTCTATTGTGGCTCAGGGTAAGTCACCCCAAAGTGTGTAAAAGGAGTATATTATTTTGAATTAAAGTTGCCTGAGAAACAGTTGATAAAGAATAATATTCCAACCCTCTCTGAGCTCCCTAAAAGGAAGAACTACTCTCACAAGAAGGGTGCTCCCCTACCCCGGCCAGACCTGCAGGGAAAGAGACATCACCACAGAAACATTTTCCAGGGTCTGTTTCTCCTGTTAAAAATAAACTGCTACACAAAAGATAAACGCATGTCATTTGCAGCAACATGGATGGAGCTAGAAGGGATTATGGCCAGTGAAAGCCAGTAAGAGAAAGATAAATACTGGATAGTATCACTTATATGTAGAATATAGAGAACCAGACAGAGTCAGATAAAAACCCTTCAAAGTACACATGACAGAACTGAGATGCTCTGGAGGGAGCATGATGGTAACAGTAGTGGAGGCAGGTGGGGAGCCTATATTTCCAAAATATAAACAACAATGTACAAAAATGAAAACGAGAGAGAATCCATAAAAAATAATAAGTAAGCTCTGCTAAATCCTGCACCAAATTAGAATATAAACCTTTTTTTTTTTTTTTTTACAATGTGTGCCTTATTTTCTCAGGCATAGTCCCCATAGAATAAACAGTGCTATAAAATATATATTAAATAAATTATTAAACATTTTAATATAAACTTAAAATTTCTTTATACTGTCAATTCCTCACAAATTTGTTGTCTCTTTGTTTAAAATATATGAGTGTGTTGCTTCATTCACAACTCAACTCCTATATTCATAAGGCACCTCCATACCTATAAAATCAAATTTGTCTTTCCTCCTATTAATCTGTCTTTTGTCAATTTAATTATATTAGACCAAACAAAAATATCAAGGAAGCCGGGGGTTGGGGGTGAATTTTTCCTTCACTAACAAATTCTGTATCATCATTCCAAAATATAATAATTTTAAGATTCTAATATATTCTATTAATCATAAATTTTAAACCATAGCCCACATTTGAGGACATTTCAGTGATTCCTAATTTTTAGGTTAAAAATTATACTTTAGCAGATATTTTGTGCATATATCTTTGCATTCTCCATCAAATACATTTTACAAACATAGCTGCTGGATCAAAAGCAAACATGATTTTAAGACACTGAGTGCATAACACAAAATAAATTATCCAAACACCCATATATTTGATGCACGTACAAGTAACAATTTTATACTCTCAAAATCTATGCTAAGTTAATAGCTACATGTAATAGTGCCTTGTTCTCTAATAAACAATTTTACATACTAAGATTTTTCATTATTTTATGTTTATTAATCATGTATTTCTTCTTAGTGAAATGCCTATTTGTGTTCTTATCTCATTTTTTCCTACTGGGATATTCATCATCTTATACTGATTTTTCAGGGTTCTTTATGCATAACAAATATTAACCCGTGTCATATAAGTGCTAAACATTGTATTGGATTTTCACATATCAAATCGTTTATTTTACATGATAGAAGCTATCAATCTTCATTTTTTCTTTCTGCCTATGGTGTTATTTTAAATTTGTATGAATGGTTCATCAATATTTTCTTCTCGTATTTATTGTTTTGTTTTTACATTAAAATCTTTAATTATCAATCTGGAGTTAAGTTCACTACCTAGAATAGATTCAAGATAAAAGACCAATCTTTTTTTTCAACAATTATTGATAGTGCAATTGCTAGGTTCTGGGGACACAAAGGGAAATAAAACACAGCTTCTCTCCTCAAGCTCGGGGAGCTGGGAGAAGGCACGTTCTGTTTCTTAGTCTAGTGACTCTTCTAACCACAGATTCTATTTTTGAGGTACATGAGACTTCGAAGTAAAAGAGTCCAAACTGACCTATAAGTAGAATGAGAACCTTGAAGCTCAGAGACTTGCAGCATTCCCCACTCCAGGAATACTAAAGGCAGGCTGGATGGGCTGCACATAGTCAGGGCGGCTCCCACACCAAGCCCATCTTAGCATCATACTTCATAATATGCAAGCAAAAGAAAAGTCTGTTTAGCTGGAATTGCCTACTTCCAAGCTAATAATAACCTTCTCATTGTAGCATCACATATAAACAGATTGCAATCTCTGCAAGCGAAGTGCTTTGAGAAAAAAACACATTAACATAATCTGAAAATAATTGCTGAACACTGAGCTATTACAGTTTTTGACTTGTGAAATATGAATGTTTCAAGATTTATGAGGCTGCAAAATTACTCCACCCCTACACACAAAACACACAAACATCCACACTTACATTGTCACTGCACACATTTCTCACTTGTATCATAAGCAACTTTGAGCACAGGCATCTTCATCCCAAATTTCAGATATCTAAAATGAGACTCACTTATAAATGGAGCAAATGACAATTGATTATCACCAGGTGTCAGCTGGCAACTAGGCTTGGGCAGAGAGTGACACAATAAAGTCAAGGAACATTTCTGAGAAAGTCTACCATACACTCTCTGGTCTCCTTTCTATGATCAGCTCTGTGATCTGTGCCAAGCGACTTACCTCTCTGAACTTCTGTTTACTTATCTATGAAACAAGAGATTGAACTGGATATTAAAAGCCCTTCAGCACTAACACTGAGTTAATTTCTAGTGTTAACATTCACAGATCCTTTAGCACTAAAGGTAAAATTTCAGGCCTCTGAAAGACTCAGAGGAAGCCAGGTTTACATTTGAATTGCAGATAGTGAAATGCTTGGTGATCTTAATCTCATATTTATTTGGTTGCTCTGATATGTAAGACTGACAGCTTTTATAGCTTCTTCTCGTGAGAGAATTTGAGAGCAGGATCACTAGCATTGCCCACTGCATTAGCAACATCGTTCAAGGAAAATGCTACCCCTCCCATTTTCCTACTTTGGCCTTAGATAATGCACTAAATTGTTTCAGAATGGAAAGGGAATTATTGACTAAAGATAGTCTAATACGCCTGTTCCATTTTAGGGGCTTTAAAACTAATAGCATGTAAGACTAAGATTTAGAGGGGCTATAATAGCAAAATGAGCGTCAGAAACCTGGATCTCTTTTTCTGAGAGCCCAGCTATTTCAACACTACCAGAGTAAATTATTGACAAAACCATCTGGCCCTTTGCAAGAAAACACTCATCTCCCTGGTTCTGAGCAGGTGATATGTTTTACTCTGAATGAAGAGAGAAACTGATTTTGGGCTCAAAGAACTGATAATTTCCCTGGACCTGCATTTCCTATGTGTGAACTATTCTTCTGTCTAAATGTAAGAAGAGAAAAACATTACTTTTGCAGCTGAGATAGACAAAAGCAATAAAAAGCAAATTAACTGAATGTAAGCAATACCTGGGTTGTGGGTCTTCAATGCTATTAACCTGGACAAAGAAATGGATTCACATTCACCAGTGCAGATAAGGCCACAGAGCTCCACACTCCACCTGTCTTTACAGCATTAAAGCTCCTCTACGTGTCGGGAGCAAAGCTATCCTTTCCTACTTCCCCTTCCAGAGCAGCAGATCTTTCTGAGTAGGGAGGCAGGGGTCAGAACACCAAGTGCCACATCTCAGGCAACTTTGCTCAGTATGTCAGTGCTTATTTATTTTTGCTCAAATAGTGTTGACCAGTAGGATTGGCTCCGTCTCCTTGCCGAGCCCAGTGTCAAGGCTGCTACTCCACTTTTGAGAGCTGAGTTGGGAAAAACAAAAATGCGCACATAATCCCGTGGTCTTTTCAAGGCCTCCTCTGTGAAAGGTGGTGAGGAAATGAACCTCCAGGGCACTGCTTGTCTGCTTGTGCCCTAGTTCACCTGTGTCCACGGCCACCGCAAGAGCACTGTTTCTATGGCCCTTCAGAGCCCTTTCCTGAAAACGACTATTCACTCAAAAATAAGCCAGATGCTATCATTTTGGGTTTCTTCTTGGACCTGAAACCAAATTTTGATGCAGTTCAAAAATATTCTGGGTTTGTGACCGGGGTTTACATTAACTATTTCAATATTTATGAAGTAGCCTTCTGTTTTTAGTTATTTGTGCCCACTTTGGGGGCTTCAGCACAGTGTGTTAGGTGAGTGCTCCTTCCCTCTTGCTACTACTATAAACAGTCACCCTCTTTTTTTTTTTTTTTTTTTTGAGAAAAATGTTGAGGGGAAGGTACTGGCGTGTGAAATTTTTCTGTATGATACTATAATGGTGAATACATAACATCATCCAATTTTCAAGTATCTAGAATCTTACAGCCCAAAGTATAAATCTTAATAAATGCTAATTGGAAAATCTTTTTGGAGGTCAGGGATCTCAGGAAGGAATGCAAACTGGGACAAGAGAACATAGCTGTCTTACAAATGTATGACACATCCCTGAAGGAGGTCAAGGGAAAAGGTGCTGCTCTAAGTAACTTTGCAAATGTCTAAAATAAATGACACCCAATACACCCAATATCCATGAGCACATCTAGCATTCATATCTTAATTTCTAGAGCCATTCTACAAGAAAATGAACCAAAGCTCCTCAGAAAATTGCTTACCCTAGAATAGGGAAGGAAATTATGAGTCTACAGAATCTTGTAGTGCTGGAAAAACAGAAAATGAAAAATAAAATAGCTGCAGTGATGGCAATAGGTCAAAACAACACAGGGACCAACTTAGAGAGCTCCTAATAACCAATGCTGGAACAATTTCAGCAACAAAATAAATAAGGTAGTATTAGATTACACCTAACGAGTAAGATAAAACTTCTAAGAGCCCAATAATATTACTGACAATGAATCTCCTATGCAAAAGAAATCCAAATAAATCCCTGTAACTAAAACACTGTATAAAATGACTTCCTTCAAAGAGTATGTGTAGAAAGGGGGAGAAAGCAAGTCTACAGAGAGTCTTACATAGACTACCATAGCAAGGGGATCAAAGTCACTATTGACAGTCAAGTTACAACAGCAGTACATACTCTTGATATCTGGGTATAATATTAGAAAGGCACTTTTCCTCCCCAAACCCACAATCTCATTGTAATCACAAGACAAATACTGAGATTCAATATCAGGATATACTACACTGTATCTGTTATCAAAAATAAGAAAATATGAGAAGCTGTCACCATAGAGGGATTTTATAAGACATGATAACTAAATGTGATCATTTGGATGAAATCATGGGAAAAAAAGTAAATTAGATTTTTTGAAAAAGTAAAAAGTAAAAAAATATTTTGAAAAAATATTGACTTTAATAATAACAATAACCATAAAAATCAGTAATGGTTAGTTATAACAAATGTGCCACACTAATATAAAGTGTTGATAATAAACTGTGAGAGTATGTAAAAACTTTCTGTACTACCTCTTCAGTATTTCTGAAAGTCTAAATCTTTTAAAAAATTAGTCTGTAAAAAAGTCATTTTCTAAATGTGAATTTTTTCCTAGAAGAAGAAGTCTTTCTAGCAGGGGTAAGGAGACTTTACTACGTTCATCCAAATGTTTACCATGTGTTAGGTCAGAATCACTGTGTAATTTTAGCTTAAGGAAAAAGACTCTAGCAGAAAGAAAATTCCTCTTGTTAAAAGTCATTAAAGTGCCATAACAAGAAATTTATCCTGAGATCTTCCAAGTCAGTAAGGAATCCACGATCAGTTAAAGACATCAATAAAGGGAGAGACAACAAACAGCAAAAGTCAAAACACTGTCAACAACCACACAGATTAGTGAGTCTGACTGAAGATTTTCCATCACATTGCATCATCTCCCTCCATCACCACCACTTATTCTTAGACCCAATGAAACACAATCAATGACTCCAAGCATGAAATCATGATATTCTCTGATACTGGTTTTTTTTCTGTGCTCCTAATGTGAGAGAATAGTGTTACAGCCCATGCAGGAAGCAAGTAAAGGTCTTTGGGTCATATTCGGTAGCCTTTTTTCCATAGAACTCATATCCAAGCTAGCACCATTTCTGCCCATTTATCTTCCAAAAATAATTTTCAAGTCTATCTGTTACTTCAATTTCCAACAGCATCACAACCCACTAAAAGAATCACCCTATACCAGCCTTCCATTATCTCCCACCTGAATTAATGCAATAAATACTTAATTATCTAAATGCATTCAGACTAGCTCCCTGCTAATCCATTCTCCATGATGCAGTCAGATTGATCTTTTCGAAACACTAAAGTATTTATGACTCTTGTTTAAATTCTTCAATGGTTTCTCATGGCCTTAAGATGAAACCAGAGACAGTAGCCAAATAAAAATAGAAAAAGACAAAGACCAAAGACAACACTAGACAAAAAGGACCTGTGAGGTATGACTTCTGCCTGCCTCTCCAGACTTTTCCTTACCATTACTCCAACAACAGTGACCTTCAAACTCACCATGTGGCCTTCTGTTTATTCAGTCACTCTCACAATTTCTTCCTTTTTCTAGAATGTTCTTCCTTTCTCTCCTAAGCTTAGTTAATATCCATTCAATCTTTTTTACTCAAGGGACACTTTCATAGGACTTGTCTCCCAACTTACGGTCTCTCACAGGACAATATCCTTATTATGTGTACTCTTAGCATTATGTCCCTTTATATCATAAAACTTGCCTTAACTTCTAAAGATATACTCGGTTTTACAACTATTTGAGTTATTCTTACCTCTTTCATCAAGCAACCATCTACTTGTGAGAGGTTATGTTTGGTTTTGCAGATATTCAAAAAATATGTATTAAAAGAACAAATGAACAATAAAGTAAAACGTTCCCCCCAAAATCACAAGTTTTTATTCAATGTTAATGATCTCAAGATTAATTTTCTTAATGAAAGAAGAAATTCACCCAGAACTTGTCTCTCTCGTAGTCATTACCTAATCAACTGATTTCAGGGAAGAGTCAGAAGTTAGACATATGTTGAAACTGTTGTCATTCTCATCTTAACATGGGGCCATGTTAGAACCAGAATGTTCCTTTCTAAGAATAAGAAGGGGCAGGACACTTCCCCCATGTTAGGTTTTCCCTATAGGTCTTCTGGAGCTTCTCCACTAATTTACAGGTTGACTGAAAGTGACAGAAAAGTGAATCTTCTGTCCCCACATAATCAGAAGCCAATGCAAGGAATTCTTGACCTAAGTTATTCAACTATCACATCAAGAACCTGGGATTCTTCTCTTTACTCTTATATCCCAGAAGGCTGACATTTCCATTCAGACTTACCATCTCAGGGTTAAAGAAATTATCGCCAAATTAGTGGACATCATCATCAGGAATAACGGTATACAGAGAAAGTGTAGCAGCTACCTCTGTGTGTTTAAATCAGGAAAATGCACATTTTTCTAGAAGTTACCTCCCAGCAGATTTCTGTAATATTTCACTGGTCATGATTTAGAAATATGGATATCCCTTGTCACAAAGAAAGAAGAGAAAGGGGTCTTTATAATTTGTCAGGCAAGAGAGGAGAAGGTCAGCAAGACCTTGGGTTAGGCAATCTGAAGAATCTACCAGGTTGATTTGGTGGTTTTTTTTTTTTTCTTTCATAAATTAACTAACAATGAGAGGTTATAACATTAAAGTTAGACGTGAGGAGCTGAGAAAGAGTAATGCTGAAAGTTGATATACAGAGCAGCCTAATGCAACTTGTTTAATGATTTGTTTTTAACTGATTTGACAATAAAGACAGACAGATAGATTTTAACTATAAACTTGTCAGAAAAAAGAGACACCTTCACCTATAGATATAAAATTACCCTTCCTCTCCTGAAAATGCCTATTTAACCTTTTCAATAAAATGAATTGACAATATTAGATATCTTGTATGAATATTTTCATAAATTCAGGACTGAGAAAGAGTACTACCTTTGAAAACAAATTGTATTAACTATGCTAAATCAATTAAATTCACTTAATATCAACTGAATACCTCCATAGTAGTCTGAGATATCTGAATCCAAGTTTGGATGTTTGGATTAAGCTCTAAACTCAAAATTTAAGAATCAAGTTTCAAATATACCTTCCAGTCTAGGAACAAAGAAGAGGAAACCACTCTCAAAATTACATGATTCAATTTTATCCTTTCTTACAAATCTTTGTCCAGAACAATAATTGTTTCTTACCTAGAGATGCTCATATACTAAATCTCAAAGGAAAAAATCCCCTTACCCCTGCACAAACTTTCAGTTAGAGAAAAGAAGAAATCCCATAACTAACATTATATTATGCATTATTGCAAACATTAAAGACTAAAATAAATAATACCTATAACTATTTCTGAGATAGGTTCTTTATAAGTAAATACATGAAAAAGAAAGAAAACTGTCAAATTGTAGCATCATTAATGTACTTCAATAATAAGAGATATTGTATATTAAAGCATTTAAATGTGCTACTGCCTAACATTCACTCAGTAAATATTTGCTAAGGATACACATGAACATTTTTCAGTAAAAAATTATTAATTTCTGACTGAATGCCAAGGGCAATATCAAGAGAATAAAGCAAGAAGTATCAGTCTAGTAGAAGGGTTATTGTACCATGAAATAAATAGAACCTTAGAGGGTAAAAGCAAATACTTTAGACACATATTGAATTCTGCTTATTGCACTGGTGACACTACTTAAATTTTCTGAACGTTACTTTTCTCATCTGTGATACGAACATAACTACAGAACCTATTTCATAAATTGATGTGTGCATAAAAATAAGGTATGGCCTGAAGAGTGCCTTGTATATGGTACCTTTTAATCATCATTGTTTTTAAGAAATATTTATTTACTTATTTATTTCAGACTAGTCATCTGAAACACATCAGAAAGAATGTCACCCAATATTGGCATTTTACCTGAGTCTTGAATGATAAATGGGAATTCACAAGATAGACAGGAGGGAAGGCGGGCACTTCTAGGCAAAAAGCACAGTGTAATAAGCAGTAAGATTGTAAGTAATAATACAGTAATAAGACTTTAGGCTTGCAAGTCACAAAGTGTAGGGGAAACTAAGAGGTGGGACAATGTGATGGCGAGCAGGCTGATTATGGAGCATCTGGTGAGATTTACAAGGCAGGCTGAAGGCTGGCTGGGGCACTAGGAAGTCTAGTTACAGAGAAGTGAAAGTAAAAGTGTGTTCAGCTTTTTGTCTCTCATCCCCTTGTGGGGTATCACTCATTCTTTGTCCTCATTTTTCATCCATAATCTCTATTGCACACATCTGCAGGTCCACATGCAATTGATATCTCATTGCTATGTTCAAAAGAGTCAGATCTGAAGTGTTCAAAGAGAAGGCCCAAAATGGAGTGTATGTGTGCTAAGCCTACCAAGATTAACACCTAACCTAACTGCAGTTTCAATATCCCTATAGTTTTAACTGAAGTTTTGACTCTGTACTGAACAGATTATCTTTTTTCATTTCTAAAGGAAAATGAGATAATCTTCCAGAAGTCCTTTTACCATTCCCCAATAGGCAGGTTACATTACTCTGAAATAACTCCCTTTTTTCTTATCTTACCTCCTTCATGCCTATAAAAACTTTTTATGTTGGATAGTTTTTCTTAGCCCCTTTCTACTGCCTAGATTCATCAATCATTTAATAAAGTTAATTAGATCTTTAAAATTAAGTTGATATCTTTCCCTTTGGTTTTTTCTAAGCCTGGACATTTCACAGTGGGTTTAGAAGTTTTTAATAAAGTTTTTAATTTGGAGGCCTCCCTGGTGGTGCAGTGGGTTAAGCAATGCACTATGAAGCAAACCACAGCCACTGCAGCATGAATTCGATCCCTGCTGCCAGCTGGGGAGGGGACCCACATGGCACAGCAGACCTCTCCTGCCTCACCTGCACTGCTCCACTCAGCAGTATATTTCAGTCAGTCTGCCTGTTCTCTGCTCCCCTCTCTGGTGAATCTTCTCACCCCCTCACCTCTGGCCTGTACCCCAGTTCTTATATGCATAAATAAATATTAATAAAAAATAAAGTTTTTAATTTTGTTCTGAAGTTAAATTATGACAAATAAAGGCAAAAAATAAAGTAGCTTGGTTAGATATTTGTTTTTTCACCTGAGAGAACCTCTAACCAGAGTTGAGTTGATTCTGGATCCATCGATAAGGTTCTGGGAGCTTCACATAAGACTCCTTATAAATAAGATTTCCTACCCTCCAGGAAGGGAGGCAAAGATTTTAATATGTGACAGCAGCCCAAACAGAGAGAACCCCAGATACTTTCATGTTTGGGTTAAGAGTTTCCTGGAAGGGAGCAGCCTGACTTGTGAGACTCAGGCCCAGATAATGCCCAATAGGTCTAATTTTTAAACATGAAAAGGACAAATACACTTAATGATAATACTAGTTATAAATCATTTGATACAGGCTAGGCAGTGAGTAAACTCTTGGAATGCTGCGTGTAATTTATCGTCTTACAACATAGTGCAATAAACTACAGTTTACAAAAGAGAAAACTGAAGCTAAAAGATGAAACGACCCCTCCAAGTCTACAGAGCCACTTAATGACAGAGCTAAAGTTCTAGCTCAGGTCTGTGTGAATGCAGAGCCTAATGTCTCATTCACTCAGATATCCTGGGAGAGATAATGATGCCTCATTCAAGGTCATAAAGGATTTTATCAGGTCCTAGTTTAGCCTTCCAGACTCTCACTAACTTGACTGAGTTTCCCTCACCATACCCAGTAGTTATTGCAAAGTTAGCTCCTTGTACCTTCTTCACCTGACCAAGAGCTAGGAAGGAAGTAGACCTAGAAGTCCCTGGACAGTCAACCAGTCTGACTTCAACATCATCACTTATGTCATTGAGATGGCACTGTGGTTTCCCAGTGCTTTCTAAACATTCTCACTTGATCTACCCAACAAATTCTTGAGGCTGGAAATAAAATCCCATTTTTAACCACAAGAAGAGAGAGGTTTTAAGGTGTTCAGAACAGGAGATAGAGGCTACTGAACCAGAAGGTCATATCCTTAATCTACCACACTATGAGATACAACTTGGCACAATCTGGAAAGGTTGCCACATCCTGTTTTGATGATGTCTAATTATTTTCATTCTTCAGTCTTAATGGAGAGACTGTAAGATGACAATATTCAAGATTTAAGGAAGGTGGGAAAAGTAGGATTCCTGATTGAAAACAATCTTCCTCCCATCACAGAGTTGTGTTTTCCTTAATTATTTCTTCTCATTAATGAAGCTTTCTACTACCTATCTAGATAATTTACTTTGATATATAAGTACACAATTCCCAAACTCAAGAGCAATACCCATTTGCTTTCTATGCAGAATCTCTGCAACATCAACAAATCCATCACACATCAGTGGACTAACAGAACAACAAGGGTAAACTTACTGAGTAACCTCTCACAGTATGCAGAGAGAGGGATGCACAGGTGGACATACATCACCCTTAACCAAATCATGAATCACTCTTAAGCATTTTCATGATGTGACTTTGGTGAGACCTAATGAACTAGACAAATTAAATCATCACACAATGTCTATATTGTTCACTTGAGCTGCTAAATGATTGAATAAGCTCTTGTGTTGTTTGGTCCTGACAATGAAGTTTATCTCAGCTGGTGCTAGTGCTACTAAAGATGAAACAAAATAGATGATAGAAAAAAAGTGTTTTTTTTTCCTAGAGCCACCAATTAGTATATAGTGAGTCATTCATTAAAGATACTGATTAAAAATCATGATTTATAATAAATGTGATTTTATTTTAAGATAGGCTACTTAATTGAGGTATTCATTATATATTATGGCATTGAAGTTTAATATTTTTCTCTAAAAAAAAAAAGAATTGTCTCCTGTATAACTTAAAAAGAAACTTAAAAGAGAAACTTAAAAAAGGGGGGGGAACTGTCATGAAATTACCCATAATACTTATAGGAGGAATTTTGAGCCAATCTTTCCTACACATTATAGTAAACACATATACAATTAAGTTAATATTCATATATTCATAAGTATTTTTAAACAATTTCATCTTTCCATGTGTGTAAAGACTGAAGAAAAGAACCACATTTTATTTCCTTTCATAAAATGTATTACTGATGTTATCATTTTACTAATTTTTTTTAACATGTCAGATAAGTTTAGGAAAAAAAGGAGCTTGGAAATGTGCAGTTTACTCTGGAAAGTCAGAGGCAACAGGCTATGCATGTCCTCACATCCGTGCTCAAAGGATCTACCAGGAAGATATTAAGAAAAGAAGAATCCAGCAGAAAGGCAGAGCTCAAAGAGCATGGGCTTTGGAATTTGGCAGTCATCCATTTAAATGCAAGTTGTGCCTTTTGCTAATGGTGTTACTGAAAATAAATTATCTAACCTCAGGGACCCTCTCTGTGAAGCCTGGATAATGACATCTGTCTTACAAAATTGTTCTGAAAGTTACATGAGGTGGTAAGCACTCTGTCTAATGCAATGTTATGTTAGGCTTATAAATACAGCAATTATTTTAGCACAATAAATACTACTAGTAACACTAAAAATACATCTTGTACACTATATGGCAGATACTCTACTTGAACCCTCAAACACAGCAACAA
The DNA here is from genome assembly GCA_019455555.1 of Galemys pyrenaicus. NCBI lineage: Eukaryota > Metazoa > Chordata > Mammalia > Eulipotyphla > Talpidae > Galemys > Galemys pyrenaicus. Next base: position 940,546 of record JAGFMF010012132.1, on the reverse strand, counting down.
TTTTTTGTAAGCAGAGATAACTTATGGCTCTGTATACACTGAGAGTGTGGAGGCAGCTTTTCCTAACTAATTTGGCTCTGAGTCAAGAGAGCAGTTATAATTTGAGTGCACAGGTGCCATACTGCACAATTTAACTTATTTATGAATTTATCATACAGTCATTTATTCTCTGAAATTTTCTAAGATCAAGCATCACTGATGCCTATTTCATATCACATGCCTATTTCACTGTTCTGTCTTAATGCAGTTACCATTATAGTTCTACACTACATAATTGTATAGCTCATAGAATTCTTAACTTAAATCAGATTGCATACTACGTGCATTTAGGAACCTTACCTCATTTTGACACTGTTGCATAATCTGCACTAAATACAATGTTGACAATGTATGGGAAATGAAATACTTGACAATTATTAGGTGAACAAATGCATTATTAAATGGCCTTTCAAAATGGTAGCTCCTGTCAGCCAATGAAGTGTAATGTATTTGAAGATAGATTTCTGATGTTCCACACATCCTTACAGTGACAGTAAGAACCACGAAAGTCAGTTCAAAACTAGTTAAAAATATTTGGGGATTTAAGAACAGGAAAATCTCCTTTGACCTAATAAGTCATATATTTTACAGATATCTTACTTCAAGGTTATTACTTCAGGGAGAAAAGCAAATTATCTACATGTGAAAAGTAGTAATTTCCCAGAAATGCAAAGCCAAGGAAGCATAATGAAGTGGGGACAAAGAAATCAGAGAACATTTGGCAGTTTCTTAGACTCTATCCAACATTCATAATGAAACCTTATGTGTTTGTGAGATTTCCAGAATATTAGAAATATAAAGATTGAAGAACACAAACAGGAAGGGCTTACAAAGGATATATATGCAGAGCCAAGATCAGGGCAAAATTAAACTTTACCATACACTTGAAGTTTGGTCCTTCACCCTTGTATATTGCACTTGATTGTTGAAGTTGGGAGATTATCTTCTGTGACAGCTTGGCAGATCTAAGGTTTCCTTTTCTGTAAGCCTCTATCTGATTCCTGGCCTTTCAAAGACGGTGAGTCAAGACAGAGGAAGGTACTTTTAAGAGAGATGGGAAAGGCTCCATTTTCTTGTCTCCTAGTTCTAAGGGTATGAAAGAAACAAGGAAGCCAGAGAAAAAGAGGATTGAGTCTCTTCCCATCTGGGAACAACTGGTAACAAAATTTAATGCTAGCCTCATAGCTGAGAGTATGATAAAAGAGAAGACGAAGCTAAGGAAGAGGAGAAATCGCATCTCTTTAATGTAGTAAAACTAAAACACACACAATATCCAAAGATGGGATGCTCTAAGAGAAAGAATGAGATCATCAATGTATTTGATGCTGATCCTTGAGTGGAGAAGGAGAGGTCTTGATTTTGCTTCCCAAATAACTATAAAACTGTGGTTGACATATCCAAGGTGCTGGAATTCTGTTTAATTTGGACTCTGCTTCTTCATTATACGCTTTTAAATTACCTTCTGAATGGATTCCCCACAAGAGAAGATTAAGAGACGATAGTACTGAGGCTTGCCAAAACGGTCATCCACTCAGTCCAGACATAATTCATAATGAAGACCATGGGCACCTGCCCATCAAGAAAGGAAGCACCCCAGCAGCACCTCCCTGAATTCCCAGAACAGCTGTCAGCTTCCCTTCCAGATGGTGAGGATGGATGGAAGCACTGACCTGGACCAATCTTTAACTGGTCCTCCAGCCCTGTTCCTTTACGAGAACTCATTAATGCCAATTATAATCTTTGATTAAGCCTGTGCTTGACAAATGGGCCTAACTGCAAGTCTTCACTCCAGACATGAATTTACAACTAGAGGTTAGCATAATCAATACTCTAGACAGTGTGTTGTCAGAAACAGTCTTTGCCAGAAAACCCAGCGCAATGCAGCCAGTGGCATTCGATCCATCACAGCTGCCCACTAAGAATGAACCACGGCCACTCTCCATTAATCTCCTCCTGTTCTCAGATGTACCACATTCAATCAGGAACAAGGCTGCAGGAATGAGGTTGCCTATTAAAAAAGACACCATTTAGAATTTCTCAACAAAATACCACTAGGAATTTCAACAAGACAACAAACATTTCCTTTGTTTTTCCCTGCTTACCATAACATCAATTATGACCTCATGGTAAAAAGAAAATGCAGAATCAATTTTTCCAATCTTGTAAACACAAGCATGGTTTCAGAACGGTCCAGTCACTCTTCTTACTACTGAAAATCCATTCCTTGCATCAAGATAAAAAGCTGGAAGCCTATTGTACCATATTAGCCTCACAGAACTCTCTTCACTGAATTGCTCTTTAAAAACTGTTATCAGGCTTTGCTACAAGAAATAGAATTTTGAAATCCACTTCTGCTTCATTGTGCAATGGGATTCCAGCTGGGATAGGATAGCAGCTTAGGTATACTAGTATGCTGGGTCACATAACCCTCCTCTAGCGAGCCATGTCCTTTGCGCTCCTTGATTCAAAAGAACCTTATGCAATAAATATTAAGCATGTTCACAATGAGGTTCAGTACCATACAGACATACTGGAGGGATTGAGGCAAAAACTAGAGGAAACAGAACTCCTGAAAGAAAGGCTATACATGAGAAAGATGTCAGCCATACCAAACCTTGGACTTCTGGAGATACTGGAAGCACCTGTAAAGCTAAAAGGAAACTATCCTGAAATTCAGCCTGCAGCTGGTAGGGAGTTTGTCTGGTTAGAATTCAGAAATGGAAGGAAGGAGAAAAGTACAGAAAGGCACATGGTTCATTCAAGTGCAAGGTTCTGTCTGTGTCTGGTCCAGTCTGTTTTGTGTAATGCATCAGAGGACGTGGAAGTTAGAATCAAAAAGACCAATTAGGCTGTTCCAGTACCCAAGTTGAGACTAAATGTCTGCTGAACAAAGCCCTACTCTCATAATTGGACTCTGTGCGATAAATTCGCATCTTCAAATGTACCTTAGTTAAAGTTAAGAAGGGCATTTGACAATAAAAACAGCTGGAATGAAAGCAACACTGGGCATTTTGGACAAACTCCTGTGTGCAGTTACACAGTACCCGCTGATGCGTCCACTGTATGGAGAATGCCTTGAGTGCAAGAAGCAGGATGTGCAGTTGAGAAAATACATTTGCAGTTGCTTGAAGGATATCAGAGGAACACAGGGACACTGTGGTTTATTCTGTTGCAAAAGCAGTTGTGAGTGTTTTCCAAATGAATGCAGAGAATAGTGAGGCTGGTGAACTAGTGACATAATGTAAAAAATAAGTAAAAGATACAATTCTGTGCTGACCATTGAGTCCCTCAGAACAGGAGGCAAGATCTCCACGCCAAAACAGTTCCACCTTCTGTCAGACTTTATCCATCTAATCTTATATTAAGCCTTCCTTAAAAGACACCAACTGATATATAAATGGCCACAGGAGAATTACCCTCTGATCAAATCGCCACACAATAATAAGAGGGCTTTGTTAACATTCTGTGTCCCCCACTGGAGCCTTTTAAAATTCAGCTGCCCCCCACTTGTCCAACACTCTTAACATAACCCACCAGGCTCCTCAGGATTTGACTCTGTTCCTGAATCATACATCACCTCCTCTGGGCTCTAGTTTACACTGATAGATCCTCACTCTGTTTCTGGAACCTGCACTCCTGCTGCATTCCTGCCAAGGAAACAAACTCCCCATTCAGCTCCTCCTACTCTGTCTGAAAAATTGCAAATAATACTCAAGCTTCAGTTCAGAGTTTAGCTTCCCAAACAATTCCTTTCACCCCAGATAATGCCAAGTGCCCTGTTACACTTTGTAACTCACGCATAGCATTTAGCCATGATAAAACAAACTTTTGGGTTAAGAAGGAAAGAAGGGAAGTAGATAAGTAGGTAAGTAGATATAGAGAATTGATTGGCCCATCCTCACTAGAATATACTTTCCACAGGAGTAGATCTGTGTCAGTCTCACTGATGACTGTTCTCAGTGTCTAGCGTTCTACACAAATTTTAGGTTCCTAACAAATGTTACATGAAGAAAATAATGAAAGTCAAAGCAGGAATTATGTATGTCCTAATCAAGACAATGTGTTGAAATGGTCAGATTTAGGGGAAAAAAATGAGTCATATGAAGAATTTACCTTTACTGAATTTTTTATGATATCAAGAAAACTATGACAATAGATATAGTCATGCTGCTCCAAAAACATATCAGTATTGAACCGGGCAAAAAACTTTGGGAGGGGCCCTCATTCATACATTGCATTAGCTGCAATGAAGCTACTATGTCTTACTATGTAAGACATAAGAACAATGCCTGAAGGCCAGAAATATGCATTCATATGAGGCTGGTAAATAATAAACTTATTATTTTAAAAAAATTTAAACATATTTATTATATCATCCTTCATATTTGTGCAATGTAGGATTTCCCCATGAAATTCCCACCACCAATTCACCCATGCCCCACCACCATAGTCCCTTGTGCTCTTCCCACCCCTGTCCAGATCCTTCTCCCTCCTCCTCCCGTACAGAGTGTTTCTGATCTATAGTTACTTGATGGTTTTGATTTTTCCTTTATTGTAGTTACTTTTTTCTCCCTGATTCCTTATTTATTTCCTCTACATTCCTCCTATAAGTGAAACCATTTGATAATTTTATTTTTCTGGTTTATATCACTAAGCATAATCCCCTCCAGTTCCATCCATGTTGCTGTGAATGGCATGTGTTTATCATGTTTTATGCTGAGTAATATTCCATTATGTAAATATACCACATCTTTTTAATCCAGTCATGTATTTTGGGGCATTTGTGTTGTTTCCATAGCTCACCTATCATAAACTGTGCTGCAATAAACATAGGGGTGCAGATTTCCTTTTGAATTAATGTTTTTGTGTCCTTTGGGTAGATACCTAGGAGTGGAATTGCTGGGCCACATGGAAGCTCCATTTTTAGTAGTTGAGGAAACTCCGCATAACTTTCCATACTGGCTGGGCTAGTTTTCATTATTTTTATTTCAATGCATCTCCTCTTAATTTAGATCATTAATCACTATACTTGCAATTTCCAAAGACGTGGATCTGCCTTTCCTCCACCACAAAGATCAATTAACTTTTAGAAAGACCTGCATTCCTGACAGAAGTCACATGAAGAACCAGAGAAATGGACATATCTGATGCAACACATACATATCACCCCCATTCAAAAGAACAATGAATATATCACCCAGCTAACAGTGATAACTGGTGATCATTATCAACATCCAGATATAATATTGGTGTTCTAGAGACTGAGTAACTCAAGGCCCCCAAAACAGAAGTATCAACATTCAAAATATGGCAATTACTACTTCCAATTTTTGACTTATTACAAACTTCTTGTGACAACTTCTTTATAGTCTACACAAACAAAATCAAAGACAACCTTGAAACAGTTCCTGGGGGATCAACCTTGCAAAATAAGCAAATTCATAAGAGCTGTGACACATTAATAGGTTAAACCCCTTACTGTCATTTAAGCTAAATGAGCAAGAGTTGTGGCTAAGCTTCTGATCTCATAAATCATTTAAAATTTCCCTTCAACTTTATTACAATTTTTCAAAATAACAGTACTAAAGCAGAATAAAGAAAAAATTCCTAATTACAGAAGAGAATGAATGTTTCTCTACACCTGTATACATTTGCCAAATTAATTAGTTTTTTATTACACAGAATTATAATCATAATCTGAATTATATGCTTTCATTTAAACAATGTTTCCTTCCAAATAATATTTGCCTTGAGTAAAACATTCAAATGTGTTGCTATTCTGAAATTGGGTTTATGTTTACAGGGTTATGTTTTCCAAATATTTCACTATATGAGAACATTTCAAGTAGCTCCACATACCTATTCAAATTCTAATGAAACACAGTCTAGAAACATTTAAACTTTCAGTGGCATATTATTTGGGGAAAAACTCAGTCTTGTTTGGCTGATTGCATGCTATTGCTACATTTGCAAATAAATTATTCTTGGCTACACAAAACTTCACACAACAAATTCTGCTTGGAAGATTAAATGACCTTGAAACAGATACTCAATAATGGAAAAGTCACTATTACTTCATGAGAGCTACTTTTAAGTTAATGGGTTATCAGACGAAAATAAGAACTTGATACAAATACCAAATGTAAACAAAACTGGAAGGAAAACTATTTGGCTTGAAATAAATGCAAAGAGAACTACTCTGTCAATGTAAAAATAGAAATGCTTTCTCTTTCTATAGTTCCTTTAAGTTTCCAGATTCTGGTGATGATTTGATTAGATTGTTGGCATCTGGAGGATGAGTTACAGCTATTGGATTCCAATTTTGAGCAAATGGATAATTTCCCCTACTCTAAACAACTCCTCTATGCCTGGATACATACTAAAATAAGGTATATATTTATCCAATTATTTCCCTTTAAATCATTTATCATGTTTTCTGTTTTATTTTCCTGCTCCCCCACTAGAATGCATGCTCCTTGAGGAGAGTGAATTTCTTTTATTTCGCCCTGGACCTTAAAGGTCTAAAAGATTGTCAAATACACAGCACCACCCCATAAGTACATGTAGAGTGTTAAATGAACTAAATAAAATGTGGCTTATATGATCAGGCTACAACAGAAGATAGTATATGAAGAGTTCCTAGAGGGAAAATTTAATCCTTCTGCCTACATTTACCTAAAATTGACATTTTATGGTATCTACAAAGAACTCTGCCAAAGTATATATCATATATACATCAGTTTTCATCTGGTAAAAGCTCTGGCTGGTCTTTGGTTCTCCATATGCCCTGATCACCTGACTGCAGCACACCAAACTCAAAGTCCCATCTAAAAAGTTTTGAAAACCATCTCTCTAAACTCCTAAAGAAAATATTAATCTAGGCCCTGTCTTCAGTAAATGAATATAGAAAATGACCACAATGAACCCATGAAGTAGTCTGAGTGGGAATTTCCTGACTGACTCTTACTATCTCCCTGCAGAAAACTGAGTTGAAACTTTTACCCACAAGGTGAATTCTCATAGCACCAACACCCCCTGGAAACATGAGTGGGCATTTAAAGAGGTGTACCCTAAGGGGGACTTTAACCCACTTGGGGCCTATGATTCTGTCACAAGGAGCACCATTTACACGGCAGTAAGAATGCATCCAAATAATCAAGGTCAAGGGGATCTGATGAAAACATTCAGAAAGTATTTTCTGGTTTGTGATAAAGGACTGAGTCCTAGAATAAAAATATTCAGTCTTCCTCTGCCATCAACAGAGAGAGTGGTCTCAGTCAAAGGTTTCAGCATTAGGACCTAAGCAAGACTACAGGACAAGATGATAGTTCAGAATCCTTGTAAGGTTAGTTCTCTCAGACCCATTAAAATCCACTGGCCTGGGAGAGGCACCTTGGTGTCCCAAGTCCCAAAAATACTTAAGACACAAAATGAGTCTGACAAAATAGAAACTAAAAAAGTGGTTCTCTGATGAATGTGAGTGACATTTTAAAAGGTGCTCTTGATATCCAGACCAGAATGGGTGCTTTCCCCTCTTGAAGAGCATTAGAAGAGCAGCTATTCTAAAATATCTGCACGATTTATTTTACCTCTCTACTTTAAATTACCTGTGCAGAATTTACCTAAATTAATACAAGTGGGTATGTTGGAGACAGAAGAGAAAAGGACTTTTATAAAAACTGTGGGAGGACATGTTTTACAATTATTAGACTAGGTTTTTGTGATATTCTTCAACTACAAATTCCCTCGGAGTTTATTCCTGTTTCCAAGAAGTAACCTGCACATAAATAACCTGAACAGGTCCCACAAGACACTAATAGCTTGACACTCACGCCTGCTGCTCTGATTTGCACGCACATTTATGCCTTCTGAATAGGCCCAGTAGTTTCCCAGAGAAGATTCTTACACAAGAAAATATGAGGGGAGGGAGAAAATAAGAATTTGGAGTGTTGCTTAGTTGGCAACCATGTGATTTGCCAAATCCTCCACCCAAATTAACTAAGTGACTGGAAGGAAACAGAACAAATTATCACTAAGCGTTGCTGAGAGAATCTGTCAGCACTGGCAGGAGGATGTCTCCTTTAAATCACATCAAGTAACATAACGGAACAAAAAAAAAACTTTCTAATATAAGTTATTTCATCATGTTTTGTCCCCACACAGCTCTCAGACTGTTGACACAGTTTGACTAGTCCTGTTGAAACTGTCTGTGTTCACACAAAGCACAGCCATCTCTGCCCACAAAGACATGCAGCTTCTACAGTCACCAATCCTGTCTCTTTCCTCAAGCAAAGGAAAACATGTCGATAATTCAGAATGAGAGATAGCCACAGAGGCTTCATTTTAGTTTAGGGCAATGTCAAAGGAATGTTCAAAAAGTAACATTCATTCCTTCCTCTTCTAATTTAGCAGCTTCTAATTTAGAGGGAGTCAAAGGTTTACAAAAGTCCTCCCCTGCCCAGCCACTCTGATGAGGACATCTATATAAGCATTTCCCCCCCATATATAAGCATTTCCCTAGCATTCTCCCCTCATCCACTAAAACCCAGTCACATAAGGTAATATTATCAATAGATTTTTCCTGTCTCAGGATCTTTCCCAGATGTTTCTTCTATCTAGGAATTTCTTACTCAAAAATCTTCACTGACTCTTCTCTCCTCTCATTTAGGTCACTGATAAATGCCAACTACCCAGAAAAGCCTCCTTTGACTATTCTATGCAAAGTTGTACATTCTTCCAACAAAAACTTATTACAGCCATAGTTTAACTCCCCTCAAATTGTTAGTTGTGTGAAACTGTATTATTCAATCATTTTTTTCCCCTATTTTTGGCCCACCTTTCCCAAGTGGAATCTGAGTTCCTTAAGAACAGTGCCTTTGTTATTTTACCCAAAGCAGATCCTTAACAGCTAGCATAATGCCGGGACTATACAGAGCACTCAGTAAATATTAATTTTTTTAGATGGAAGTATAACTAAGTTTTGTAGTCATTAAGACAAAGATTAGAGAAGGAGAATGGCCAGGCAGCTATTTCTATTTGCAAAACTATAAATTCTGCTTCTCAGTCTATGCCTTTCACTGGTGTCATCAAGTCACCTGAGTTGGTTAAGTTCAAACCACGCCAAAGCTTTTACCAGACTCTCCTGCCACATCCCTATCACTGTAACTGACTCCAGCCTTACTGTCTCAGGAACACCACCCTGACTAGAATCCTTGACTTTCCCCTCTTCCTCATAGTCTTAATAGTCAATCTGTTACTAAGAAATGTCTTCTATTTCACAAATATTTCTTAAAGTTCATTTTCTCCCTAATCTCTTAGAGCCTTTGTACATACTGTTTCTTCCCATCAAAAAAGTTCTCCTTTTCTTTCCCCTCTTTGCCTAATTAACTCTGGTCTCAGTTCAAATATCTTTTCTCAGAACAGTCTTCTGTAATTGTCATTCTAAATTAGCATTTTCCATATTATATAATCACAGCAAGTAACTTTCACTATATTTTACAGAATTCTGGGGTTTTCTTTTTACATTATCATGTAATTATATAAGAAATTTCTAGTATGTTCTCAGACTTCAACCAGCTTTTAGAGGAGATATTCCATTTTCCTCAAACTGACTGCTATTAAATAAATATCATTAGGATGCATGTAAATGATTACAAGGACCTTGAAAGCTGTGATTGAATCACACCATTTTTTTTTTTTTTGCCTCCACAATATAGGGACAGTAAGAGTTATATGAATAAAACAAATCCAGTTATCAGTGATCTCATAACTATGGGGGACTAAATGTTCATGCATGCTATGAAACAGCAAAAACTATTTAACATAGAACATTAATTCCATTGGACATAGTTATATTTTTTTAGTGATCCATCAGAAATTCTAGTAATAGCAGTGTAATTTGCATAAGACTTATTTACAGGTAACAACTACAAACTCTGGACAAATTATTTTTAATAGATTATTTTTAAACCACAACAAAAATATTTAAAGATCCTGGAGAATGATCAAAATCAGGCAAACCTAACTGGAACCAAACATGGTAAGATCCCTGTTCATACATCTACTCCACAGAGGCCACTCTTCATCCAGACATCTGACTCTCAAGTAAAAAGATGTAGTCTTTCTGAATTGAAGTGTTAGAGAAGAAAGTTTAAGACCATCAGAAAGGCTAAAAACTGAAGAGAGAAATCTTAGAAAGGAGAATGCCACAGAGCGGGGAGTCACAAAAAAAGCAAATAAACTTTCTCTAATCCTTGGCAATGATGATATAGCACATGTGCAGGAGATACCATAAGGAGCTCAGTGTAAAAGCAACAGCTAAAGTCTTGAAAAAGGCTTAGGAGATATTTTTGCTGCTACCTACCATAGGGGAGACTTGAATCCTAGTTAATTAGAGATCCTTGGTATTTGAAACTTAGAATTTTCCACTGAAACTCCTGAAGAGCCATGCCTCAGGAATAAATACTATAGTCAAAAATTTAGAGATGTTCTAGCAAAATAAAATAGATACCTCATAAGACAGTAAAATCAAGACACAAGTTCAATACAAATAGCTTACAAGTTAAAAAAAAAATCAGCATCCTGTAAAGAACCAACACAGAGCACAGTGTATATAAGATCACACAGAACATCATTTAATAACTAGGCATGTGAAAAAAAGAAAACTGGGATGCATAGTCAAGAGAAAAATCCACAAATACAGATCATACAGTTGCTGGATTTAGCACAAATTACTTTAAATATATTAAATAAATTTAAACAAAAGGACCATTTGGCATAATAAAGACTGAGGAATAAATAAAACCTTGAAGAAAAAAAAACAAAAAGAAATTCTAACTCTTAAAATCACAATTATCAGCAATAAAAAGTTCACTACATGGACTATCAACAGATTGAAGATAACAGAAGAAAAATTAGTTAACTTATAGACTTAGTTAACTAAATTAGCTAATAACCATTTCAACTTGAAAATAGTGAAATATTGAAAAAATTAACAGATTCAGTGACCTGTGTGAATGTTAAGCAAATCAATATAGACTTGAAGTCTCAGGACAAAATAAAGGTACAGATAAGACTGGAAAAATATTAATGGTAACAATGTTTTCAAATTTGGTGAAAAAATTTAAATATTCAAAAAGCTTATCAAAGGATAAATATTTCACAGCCAAATTTCTGATAAATATGAAATCTTAAAACAATCCAAAAAAGTTCTACTTTACATTGAAGAGAACAATAAAAATGACAGTTGAAGTATCATCACAACCAATGAAGTCCAGATGACAATAAAATGATCTTGATGTTGCAAATGTGAATACCACATATCAACTTAGAATTCTAAAAAAATATATTTCAAAATGACTAAGAAAAAATAAGTATTTTTAGATATACGAAATTAAGTGAATATTACCAACAGAACTGTCCTATAAAAGATAATGTAAGAAGTCCTGCCATTTAAAAGGAAATAAATGCAGATCAAAATTCAGTTCTACTAAGAAGAAATGAAGCAGAAATAGTAAATATATGGATAAATAACAAAGAGAATTCTTTCAGTTTTCATCACTGTAGTCAGGGAAATACAAATTAAGACCAAAATTAAATACCACCTCACATCTGTGAGAATGACCCATATTTAAAAAAAAGAAGAGAAAAATAGGAAAAAAAACAAGTGCTAAAAAGGATGTGGAGAATAAGGAAACTTCTTACAGTGCTGGTAATGTAGACTGGTTCAGCCCCTGTGGAAAGCAGTGTGGAGTTTTCTCAAAAGACTGAAAGTCGATCTCCCATGTGATCCAGAAATTTCACTCCTAGATATCTACCCAAAGAATATAAAAACACTGATTTAAAAGGAAATCTGCACTAGTGTGTCTACTGCAAGACTATTTACAATAGCCAATCTATGGAAATAACCTTAGTGACCAAAATAAATGAGTCAGAAAGAGGTGGTATATATACACAGTAGAATATTACTCAACAAGCAAAAATGATAAACTAATGCCATTTGTGGCAACATGGATGGAGCTGAAAGTGATTATGTGATGTGAAATAAGTCAGGAGAATGATAAATATGATATGGTAAATTTATATATAGAATATAGAGAAACCAACAAAGAGTCAAAAAAAGACAAATCTAAAAATTAAATCTTGAAACTTGACTACAGAGATGAGGCATCCACAGGAAGAGTGGGGGTGGGGGACAAGAATGAGAACCAAGTTGGGAGGGAGCACAATAGACTATGGTGGTGAACCGGGAGTGCTACGGTAACTACACATGAATGGGGAAATTCTTATACTTCCAAATACCAACAACAATGTAAACCAAATTACCCAAATTAAAAGTAAATATTTTTAAAAGTAAAAACCCACTGGGAGAAAAAAGGTCAAAGAGAGAGTGTGGAAAAACATTTAAAAATGAATGACATAATTTTGTGGGACAAAATTACAATCTTCACTCTTTAAACAAGGGATACTAAAATAAAAACATAACATCAAATTTTGGTATTTAGGATACCTGTAGTTGTAAAATATATGACATCAGTAGCACAAAGGAGTGGAAAAAAGAAATATATTGATTCAAAGCTGTTGCATTTTATCTGCAGTACTACAATATATTTGTAAATACACTAATAGAATAAAATGCAATAACTTTTTAAAATTTTAAAATAGGTGGGTTAAAAGCTAAAAAGTCAAGAGAAAATTTTAAATTAAATACTTTAAAATATGCTATTCACTCAAAAGAAGCTATAAAAGGAAGAACTAAACAAAATAAATGCAAAAATGATGGCTTTAACCCAAGCATATCAACAACTGCTTTATATATTAATGGACCAAATACATGATTATAAGAAGAAATCCATACCATATGAAAAGCAAAACAATTATTTATTGTCTACACAAGCCACAAATTAATATTAATGTATCAGTAGTTTAAAGCAAAAGGATGGCGGGGGTACAGGGGAAGCATAAAATCAAGAAGTAAAGGATAAGATCAAGGATAAAGCATTAAAAGTCACTTTCATGTTTATGACTTGGAAATAACTAGCTCCAGACAGAACTAACTCAGAGGATCACTTATTCAGGGTCTGTCCCTGGACCTCAGAATGATACTCAATGCAGAGGACCAGCAACATCAAATGAGAATCAGGGATTTCTATAGAAATTATGCTGTCAACTGCAATCAATCCCAATGGCCAACGCCAGAACAATTTACACAATAAAGAAATAAAGCATTGGCAAGAAGGACAGAAACTGCACTGTCAAATGACAATGTGTTCATACCAACACAAATAGATTACTTTGGATATAGAAAGTTTGATGCAATCCCCATGGTAACTGGGGCAGAAACTAGAGCAGACACACTTAGAAGAAAAAGTGAAAAAACTGAGGGAACCACTATGGAAAACTATCAAAACAAAAAGACAAATAGGAACACATGGTGGGTGGTGGGAGAGGGGCAGTAACAACAGAAGATAGCATGACAAAAACAAAAGATAGCATGACAGTAATTAAGCCACTTAATTCAATAATCACCATAAATGTGAACAATTTGAACTCACTAATCAAAAGGCACGGAGAGACAGTTGGAATAAAAAAAGGCAAGATCCTTATATATTATGCATACAGGAGTCACACTTGAGATCTCAAGGCAAACATAGACTTAAAGTGAAAAACTAGAACAAGGTATTCCAAGCCATTTACAGAGAAAAAAGCATAAACTGCTATTCTCATACCTGATAAATTAGACCTTCAATTTAAAAAAAGGTAATTAACAATAAATATAGGTACTATATAATGATCAATGGGAAAAACCATCATGACAATAAAATTTAGTATTTGTGTACCCAAAACAGATATACCTAAGTTTAGAAAACAACTATTAATAGACTCAAAGAAAGACATTGACAGTAACACAATAGTAGTGGAGGAGGGCCTCCCTGGTGGCGCAGTGGGTTAAGCAATGCACTATGAAGCAGACCGCAGCCCCTGCAGCACGAGTTTGATCCCTGCTGCTGGCCAGGGAGGGGACCCACATGGTGCAGCAGACCTCTCCTGCCTCGCCCACTGCTCCCCTCAGCAGGGTTTCAGTTAGTCTGCCTGTTCTGCTCCCCGCTCTGTCTGGTGAATCCTCTCACCTCCCGCGACTCTGGCCTGTAACCCAGCTCCTGTATGCATAAATAAATAAATCTTTAAAAAAAAAAAAAAAACAGTAGTGGAGGATCTTAACACATCATTTACATCAATGGATAAGGTCAATCAGAAAGAAAACAAGAAAATAATGACCTTAAATGAAATAATGTGCCAGATGGACTTAATAGACATACATAGAACTCTTTATTCCCAAAAGACAGATATACATTCTTCTCAAGTGCATATGGAATATTTTCAAGGATCAATCATATACTGGGACACAAAGCATGCCTCAATAAATATATGAACACTGAAATCATATCAAGCATCTTTTCTGATCACAATTGTTTTGAATCTAGAAATTGAACACAAAAGGAAAACTGGAGGAAAAACTAAACATGTGGAATCTAAAAAGTGAGTCTGCATAACTCTTGGGTCAAGAGTTGATGAATAAATCAAAGAAATTTTAAAAATTACCTGCCACACTGAAAATGAAGTAATGCACTACCAGAGCACATGGGAAGCAGGAAAAAAATGCATTAAAAGAACTGTCTATAGTTTGTAAGACCTGAAAACAGCCGAAATGCCTAAAAGTAGATGACTGGATCAAGAAGATGTGGTACATATACACAATGGAATACTATTCAGCAATCAAAAATGATAAACTAGGGACATTTACAGAAACATGGATGGAGCTAGAAGGAGTTCTACTCAGTGAAACAAGTCAGAAGGCAAGAGAAAAATATCGGATGGCTTCACTTTTAGGAGGAATGTGAAAGAACAACAACTACAACAAAAAATAAAAAAGAAGACAACAAAAAAATAAGAGAAAGCTCAAGGAAATGGGCAATTACAACCAAAAACAAACAAACTCAACAAAGGTGGAAAGGAGGGAGGGGAGGGCAAAGACATGGAGGAGGGCATAAAGAGCACAAGGGTCTGAGATGATGGTGCACGGGTGAAATGGTGGTGGGAACTCCCTGGGGACTACAAAGGTTGTCAAATACAATTAAATAAATCTAATGAGAAAAAAAAAGAACTATACAGCAATATAGGCACATGTCAATAAACAAGAAAAGTTTCAAACTAACCTTACATCTGAAGGAACTAGAAGAAGAAAAACAAATGAAACAAAAAATTAGTAAAACAAAGGAAATAATCAAAATTAGAGTGGAAATAATGAGATAGAAACCAAAAAGGTAATATAATAGATCAATGAAACTAATAGATGGTGCTTTGAAGAATAAAATTGATACACCCTTTGCTATATTTACTAATTTAGAAAAAAGTGAAAATCCTAATAAAAGAATCAGAATCAGATCAAAAGAGATGAAGTTCAACAGGTATCACAGACATAAAGAATCACAGGATAATACTACAGGAATCTATATGCAACCAAATTGAACAACATAAGAAGAAATGGACAAATTTCCAAAGTATACAAATTCCAAGACTGAATCAGAAAGAAATAGATATTTTGAGCAGAACAATCACAAGCACAGAAATCTTAAGCATAATGGAGTATCTTCCCAAGAAGGAGAACAGAGAACCTGATGACTTTATTAATAAATTTTTCCAAACCTACAAAAGTCTAACACCTATCCTTCTCAAACTTTTCAAAATATTTGAGGAGAGGGGACATACACACACACATAAAAGCAGCATTATTTGCAATAGTTAATGACCAGTGAAGCAACCTAAGTGCCCAATGACAGAGGACTGAATTAAGAAGATACAACATATCCACATTATGGGGTATTTTGAAAAATATATTGCAGAAAAAGCAAACAGCAGCTATTAACAGTAAAATGGAAATTGTTTAAGGGAATTATGTATAGTAATACAAGTCCAAATGACAAAGATTTAACATTCATATAGTTGGTGATTCAAAAAGGCAAACTACTTCTAAAAACAAGATGACATTCATAGAATAAGTAAGGCTTCTGAGATTAAGGGGTGGGGGTGGGGCTCCCTGGTGGCACTAGGAGTTAAGTCGCAACACTATGAAGCTATCCACAGTCACTGCAGCACTAGTTTGATCCCTTCCATCCCTGGCCAGCAAGACCCCACATGGCACAGCAGACCTTTCCTGCCTCACCCTCTGATCCCCTCAGCAGTATATTTCAGTCTGTCTGCCTGTTCTGCTCCCCCTCACACCTCTGTCTCTGGTGATTCCTCTCACCCCCTGTACTGCTGGCCTGTACCCCACTTCTTGTATGCATAATAAATTTTTTTTTGAAAAAAAGAGTTGGAGGGGTGGTGAAAGAAAGGGTCACGGGCAAAATTGATGGTGGTAGGGAAAAAAATAAAGACTATTCTAAGAGAAAGACAATACAGTTTACCCTGATATTTTACATTATAAATAAGAAAATGTAGACTCATTTTCTAATCATTTTTCTAAGCAAGATACATTCTAATACCAGCAGAGTATATTTAGCAAAATGTAAATTTCAGCAGATATTAAAAATTTTTAAATTTAAAAATAAAAATTAATAGAGGGAATTAAAAATATGTGGAATGGCATAAAAAAAAAAACCTAGAATGGCAAAAAAAAATATTGGACTGAAAAGTTAGAAACAGCTGGATGACCCAACTTGTTGTTTCCAAAATCTGCTATAAAATCAGCTATCAAGATTGCATATAAATATAATAGGTGGATTTAAATATTAACTTATAAACAGACCCATGTACAAACTAGTCAAATGATTGTTGTCAAATGATTATACATTGATTATACATAGTCAAATAGATTGTACATTGCTGTCAATGTACTTCAACAAGGAAAGGAGAATCTTTTCAACAAAAGATGTGAAACAAATATAATAAATAAAACATCTTATTTTTTGTCTTGTACTAAACAGAAATATTAAGTTGAAATGGACTCTAGCCCTACACATAAGAACTAGCAGTAGAACACTTCTAGAAGAAATTTAGGAGGAGCATAAAGAGCACAAGGGACTGAGGTGATGGTGCACGGGTGAAATGGTGGTGGGAACTCCCTGGGGACTACAAATTTTGTCAAATACAATTAAATAAATCTAATGAAAAAAAAGAAGAAAATATCAGATCAGAAATACCTTTGTGATATTGAGTATTGAGACAGGTAAAGATTTCTTAGAGAAGACCTCAGATAGCAGAATATAGAGAGATTTTGGTCCAGAATATATGACTACTGAAATTATTAATTAAAAAATACAATTAAAAACTTAGAAAAAGGGCCCTCCCTAGTGGCACAGTGGGTGAAGTAACACACTATGAGGCAAACCACAGCCACTGCAGCATAAGTTCGATCACTGCCGCTGGCAAGGGAGGTGACCAACATGGTGGAGCAGACCTCTCTTGCCTCACCTGCTGCTCCCCTCAGCAGTGTATTTCTGTGAATCTGCCTGTTCTGCTCCCCACTCTGTTTCTGGTGGAGCCACTCCCCCCCACCGCACACACACACACACACACACACCTCTGACCTGTGGCCCAGTTCTTGTATACGTAAATAAAATCTTTAAAAAAAAAAAAAACTTAGAAAGCATTCATAAAAAGATATATACAAATGCCCAGTATAACCTGAGAAGATGCACAGTATCATTAAACTTTGAGTAAACAAAATTACAATGTTTGTTTTCATTTGATAAAATGGACAAGCTTGAAGAGACTGATGACCCCAAGTATGGGTGAGGTATGAGAAAACTGAGTCTTACATACATTCCTAGGGAAAATGGAAAATTGGATACACACCTTCCAAATACTTTCATAGGTATTTATCTGAGATGAATAAATGTAAAAGTCTTTAAAAAAGAAACTACTCATGAGTCTAACACTGAAGACAATGGGAATATCCATAACAGGAGAATGAATGTGGAAACTGTGGTACATCCAAAGGAACACTTCTCTAGCAATAAAACTGAATGATGTATACAAATCATATTATGGATGAATTTCTAAAATATACATTGACAAAATAAGGCAGAAACAAAACTGTATGATCTCATTTATATAAAATGTAAGAAGAGGCAAAATGATCTGTGATGACAGAAATCAGTAGTTTTGATTGAGAACAGGTACTGACTGGAAGAGGGTACCTTGATTTGGGTATTGAGTACACAGATGTAGGCATTTAATGACATTAAATTAGGCACTTAAGACCTGTGCATTATACTGAATATAAATTTTACCTCAAAAAGAACACTTAAAAATTTTTAACCTTTTCAAATAAAAGTGGACTGGAAACCCCAGGGTTACCAAAGTTAAACAGGTTCCTTCCTGAGGGACTTCTCAGAGTCTGTAAGACAGAAAATACATATCGTGTATGTCTGTAAAGGAACATCATGTTTATTATTACCTGAAGTCCTTTATCTATGCATTTTTTTCCTCCAGAGCATCTTGAAGCACTAATGTTCTGCATAAAATGTTTTCAGAAGTTCTAGTCTAATGGCACATTCCATCGGAGGAGATAGTTGTCTGAGAGACACTGTGGAAAAGAAAAATGTAAAGTGACCACCCTGTCGGATTGGATCCAGTTTGGAAACCAATTCACTTAACCATAAGAAATTTCAGCCATCAAAATTTTGCAACTCATTTATTTTTTACTCCTTTAACATATGGTAGTAAATAATATAGGATTGTTTCTTCTTCTACCAAGAATTCTTGGTCTATAAGTACACATAGCACCAGAGAATTACTGCATATTACATTTCCATTCATGGAAATTCATTCACATAAACTGTCCTCTAGAAGTGAAATTATTTCTTTTTAGACTATAAAAGATGTATCATTCAAGGCTCAACTCAAAGGCCACCATAATCAATCCTTCATAAAGCTTGTCAGATCCTTCACAAACTAAAACCATTTTCTCCAACATTTCTTTCGTTCTTGATCCTATTCTTTTGATAATATTTGTATGGTTTATATATCCCACTAGAGCTATAAAAGTTTTATCTCTCTATTAGACAAATATCATTCAGACTAAGTACTTAATTCCTTGAAATAATGAATGTACATTTGCTCTGAAAATTTTAATAGAAGAACTTCAATCTCTGGAATCAAATATTGCATCTCAAGAAATTTCTTATTCTGTTAAGTTCATAACATTAGTTCTTCTAGGAGCAGACCAAACAAAAATGAATGCCTGTTTTGTTTCACTGAACTCACCACGCCACTTCATTTTGAGTGTTGAATTCCCTACCATTTCTATTTTTTTATAATTATTTTTTTATTAAAATATTTTAAAATTTACATATACTTGCCATCAATTGTAATCCCCATGTATTCCCCATCACCATCTCACCAGTGCACCATCA
>JAGFMF010012132.1:853100-920982 GCA_019455555.1 Galemys pyrenaicus | reverse complement strand
ACAGCTTCCCGATCCACTCATCTGTTTTTGGGCATTTGGGTTGTTTCCAGGTCTTCCCTATTGTAAAGAGTGCTGCTATAAACATAGGGGTGCAGGTATAGGAAACCTGCACCGCTACGTTTACTTAAGCACTATTTATGATAGCCAAATGATGGAAACAACCTAAGTGCTCAAAAACAGATGACTGGATAAAGAAGATGTGGCATATATACACAATGCAATGCTACTCAGTGATCAAAAAAGATAAACTCATGCCATTTGTGGCAACATAGATGGGACTGAAAGGGATTATGCTAAGCAAAATAAACCAGAAGGAAAAACAAACATAACAGATGGTGACACTTACGCATGGAAAGTAAGAAATCAAACAAAGGGCCAGACAAAGACAAACTCGAAAATCAACCTTTGAAAGCTGACCATAGAGCTGAGGCATCCAGAGAGGGAGAGAACAGGATGAGAACAAGGTGGGAGAGAGCAGGATGGAGCATGGTGGAAGATCATGAGCGCTATTTTGGTGGCAGCGCTAAAAAGACCACAGTGAAGAGGGGAAATCCTACTCTGTCAAAACACTAATAAGCATGTAAAACAATTGTACTTCAATAACAAAAAGAAAACAAAAAATCGGTGGACTGTAGTGGAGGATGATGAGTGCCTTGGTGGTGGGTGTGATGTGGTAACATGCACCTGAAGAGGGTGGGCCTAGACCAACAAATCTTATACAGTGTTGTAAACCAATGAAACCACAATTAAAAAATAAATAAAATTCCAACAATAAAATCAGAAAACAATTCAAGAAATAAGGAATGAGGATGGGAGAAAATTACAAGAACATATCATTCTCCACTCTGAAGGTGGGGAGATGGGTACATTTGGCATAGGGTGAAAACAAGTTTTAATGTCTCTGTAGTACCCTGAATCCTGTGCCCTTTTAGTACCTATTCAATATGTATATTTTATATTCAAAATATAAAAATTAAAATCACTGGCACTTTGAATATTTAAAAATGAATAAATATACAGTGCATCTTTGAAAAAACCATAATAATTGAGTACATCTTTGTCTAGCAAGTGAAAATATGGATGTGCTAGGGATGGCAAAGCTAACAAGTCTCTGGGCATTTGATAATGATATTCCCTCGTCTGTTAGTGCTTTTCTGTTTCCCTCTCCCATTAACTAGACTCATTTGTAAAAGCCCAGTTTAATCTCCATCGCCTTGCTGATGACTTTAATGATTGCTTCAGCTCTCAGGAAGTCTTATTCCTCTCAAGTCTGGCAGACCATGCGGTTGGCCCAGTGCACACCAGGCTCCTGCCTACAGTCAGACAATTTACCATACCAGTCCTCCTTCCTTATTCTGTGTTAGCCACAGTTTTCTGTCTTTCAAATATGTCAAGGTTATGTTGTTTCCCTTTGTCTGGAATCTGTTCTTCCAAATCTCTGATTTGGCTGGCTCTTTCCTGTGACTCCGAGCACAGCTCAAACACCACTTCTCTGTCAAAGCTTCCTAAGCCCCATGAGCTAAAGCAGCACTTTCCTATCCTCCCCCACATGCCTCCCATTAATATCTATCACAGTGTCCTGTTTGATTTTCCTCCTCGTAGCACTTAACACTATCTGAGATTATATTTTTCAGTTAATAATTCATTTTCCAGTTATATCTAAAGTAACTTTCATGAAGGTAAAAGCTTTTTTTGCTCACTACTGTAGGTCTAGCTCCTAGTATATTGCCTGGTGCACAGAAGACATTTGATAAATATTTGCCTAAGGATTTTGCTATGTAGCACATCCTTCCCAATGTAACTTGCTGATCATTTCATTCTTTATCTTCCCAATTAAATTAAAACTTCCCTATGGCTCAGAACTATACTCCATATTTCATCTGTCTGCCCTACTGCTTGTAGAAAAGATCCAAGCAGATCTGGCCTTGATAACTATATAGTGATTGATTGATCAGAGCTGTGGCAGTTACACAAGTTGGTAGATGGCAAGGAAATACAAATAGGTGATTTTACAGGGACATGGGGATGATGTAATTTAACTGTTCCCACGTGTTTGGAATTGGTGATGAGGCAATAAACACTTCTGCGCTGCAGTATCTACAAAAACCCAAATGTCAATACTGGTTAATGTCTAAGGTTTGCTCCTCCCCAGAGAATTTTTTCTAAAAGAATAAAGCAATGCATTAAAATGTAAATTCTGTTATTCTGCCTGCTTTTGCATTTAGGGAACATCTCCTGTCCAAAGAGCTCAAGTAAGTCGTAACAGCTCTCTTTAACATAAAATACAGTATACATCTCACATAGTCCAAATGAATTGAAATTAAAACTCGTGGGAGTTGTTCTATAAATCTCTCTTTGCACCACGGCATGTGAACTTGAAACAAATGAGGATACAGTTGTTGAAAAGGAAAATTGGGCTCCTCATTTAGTCTCTGAAGTTTAAATTCTAGGTGGTCCAGGCAGCTCAGGAATGGTGTCTGCATTGCTACCTTGGGGATCCACAATTAATTGAGATAGAAAGTTATGTTAGAGTACCTTAAAATATCTCTAGTAAATAATATTAATAATTGCATGTAAGAAGAAATTGCATCATTTATGCAAATATTTGAAAAATATTTATTGTGTATTCACAAGGTAAATGCCAGGCTATAGCCACGAAAATCTGAGACATGTGTCTTCAGTTTGGTTAGGGACACAGGTCATTAAAGAAGCATCTTCAGTGAAATGCAGTTAAACTCTATGGAGATAAATATAGTGGGATTACCTAAGGAGGACATCTAATCACGTCACTCAAGAAAGTAACATCTAGTTGAAGCACAAAGCATTAGGAGGGGGTCATCAGCTTAACAGGAAGAAGAAGCTTGCAAAGTCCAGAGGAAAAGTATACATAGGCCTAGATACAGGCGTATGAAGAGACATTTAAAGAAATGATTTGCAAAGGACAGAAGATACTTTGAAAATAGAGCTATAGTTTGTTTTGTAATTGTAATTTTAGTAAAGCCATCTTATTTTAAAAAATATAAGGTTTTTAGTTTTTCAAATAGTACAGTTCCTTGAAATAGTACAGGAATGTTCTCCAGACACACCATTCAGTAAACATCTGTCTACCTGCCCTCCCCCAACCAGCTGCAGCTGATGGCATAGATCCACATTGGCATAGTGGATCTATGTCTCCAGACTCTGTCTCCATTTCAAATCTTATGTACATACTGAGGAATTTAGTCTCCTCCCTTCCTTTTCTCACCATTGCACCTTGCCACTTTGTTTGGAGAAGCACCAAAACAGCTTCGGTTACTTGACTACAGCTAATAAGTTTAATATCTAGAGTGATGTAAATCTGGTCTAATCCACCACCCAATCAGAGTCTAGCTAGACTACATGGAGTGACATTATTGTCATAATATGGCAGAGCACGCATAATAAGGAGGAAAGGGAAGCACCATGAGAAGTCATCTGTAGATTTCCTGATTCACATCTACAGCCCAATCATTGCTCTTCTCAGGGCACATGTGATTTGGTCAGTGGAGCACCCCCACGTGTAGAGAGAATGCCTTGATTTTGGGACACACATACTGCTGTGGGGAGACCACAGTGAGATGCTGCGTGACCTTGTGCATCAAACATCACAGTGAACCAGTGAAGACATTTGTTGTAATGCGATGAACACCCACCAGATTTAATTGTATCTAAACTTATACTATCCAGAGGACAAAGAAGCACGGTATAAACTAGCCCAGAGAGTGGGCATCATGGGGCCCAGACTCCAATTCCAGCTCAAGCAGGTATTCATCTCAAATTTCCGGCTTCCTTTGGTCACTAAGATACCATACAGTTCTAATATTCTATGAGTAGCTCATGATCTTTGAAACAGCTCTATAATAACAAGAGCCTCCATTATTACCTTCTGGAGAGCTAACAATTTCCCCTTCCTATTTGTTTTAGTAGTTATGGGTTCTTGGAACACAGAGTAAGAAAGCAACAGTAGATACTATTCTGGACAACAAAATTGGTTAGGTATTATCAATTGGGTGTTGTCTATCAACATATATATAT
This sequence comes from Galemys pyrenaicus, assembly GCA_019455555.1. NCBI lineage: Eukaryota > Metazoa > Chordata > Mammalia > Eulipotyphla > Talpidae > Galemys > Galemys pyrenaicus. The sequence continues at coordinate 916,929 of JAGFMF010012132.1, read as the reverse complement.
AGATGCTATACAAATTCTTTAAGACTAGTTCAAAAGAACAATCTTTTACAAAGGTTTATATAAGATTAAGCATATATTCCAACCAGCATGAAAACAGCTAACATTCTTTTATAAAATTCTAGACATTGTCAGATAGTTGAGAATGAAAATGAAGTTATACTGTCAGTCAAGCTATTTGTCCTTCATAGTTTCATGGGAGCTTTGGCAAGATTTTGATGTTTTATTATTGATGTAGGGAAAATTTCCAAAGGATTTCTCTCTTACTTTCTTAATTTCCTTTGGCAGGCCCCAAGTTAAACTGACACAAGAGAGATTCATAACAGAAAAGACAAATTTAATTTCATACACATAAAGGTTCATGAAACATGAAACCTAGTAAATGACTAAAACAGTCATTTTATGGACTTTTTACACAAGGAAGCAAAAAATTTGTAAGTAATAGGGAAAATAATTCTTTTAAGTTTGGGGTTGAACAGCTTGTAGCGTGAACTAAATAGAGTTTGTATATGTAACTCCTGTTCCTGTCTCTGATAATAAGCAAGTTTCTCCATCTCTATAAGGAAGGGTAACTTTCACACAGAAATTTACTTTTTATTTTTGGGGCAACAGGAAAGAAGAAGGTCAGAAAAAAGTGTTGTTTTTAGGATGAATGGAGATTCAGGGTATCATTCATTTGCCAACTGTGTCTTTAATTTGAAATAATCAGTAAGCCACTTTGGTATCTCTTGAGATCACCTGTTGAATAGTAGTGATAGAGCATCCGTGTCTCATACCTGATCTTAAACAGAAACTTTCAGGTTTTTACCATTCAGTATGTTAGCTGTGGGTTTGTCATACATAGCCTTAAATCCACTTACATGGACTGTTAATTTGAACAAAGGAGCCAAGAACATAAAATTGAGAAGAGAAAATCACTTCAACAAATGGTGTTGGGAAAACTGCACAAGGAGGAAAAATGAAACTACACCACTATCACACAACCATGTATAAAAATTAAAATTGGATCAAAAACTGGGATGTAGATCTGAAAACATAAAATACATAAAAGAAAACACAAGTAAAACATTATATGACATAGGCTACAATGGGATGTCCTTGTGAACTCCAAAGGTAAGGGAAACAAAAATGACAGAACTACATCAAACTAAAAAGCTTCTTCACATCAACAGAAACTATCACTAAAATTAAAAAGTACCCTACCAAGTGAGAGAAAATATTTGTGCATCATACAATCAATCAGTGAGGTACTAATATCTGCAATCCACAAAGAACTTACATAACTCAATGAAAATAACCTAATTAAAAAATGGAAAGGAGAATGAAATAGACATTTCTTCAAAGAAGAAAGACTGGGGACACTTGGTGGGGAGTGGGGGGGGTTGAGGGAAGATGGGAGCACGAGGAACTGAGGAGATGGTGCACTGGTGAGATGGTGATGGGGAATACATGGGGATTACAATTGATGGCAAGTATATGTAAATTTAAAAAAATTTATATAAATAAAAATAAATAAGTAATATAAAAAATAAAATAGTAAAAAAAAAAAAAGAAATACAGGGGCCTCCCTGGTGGTGAAAGGGGTTAAGTCTCAGCACTATCAAGCTATCAAAAGTCAATACAGCATGAGTTTGAGCCCCAGCCAGCAAGGTGACCCACATGGCACAATAGACCTCTCTAGTCTTGCCCACTACTCCCTTCGTCAGTGTGTTTCAGTAGACCCACCTGTTCTGCTCCCCATCCTGTTCAGGGTGAATCCTCTCTCTTCCCTGTAACTCTGACCTACACCCCAGTTCTTGTAAGTGTAAATAAATTTAAAAAATAAATCTTAAAAAAAACATAGATGGCCAACAAGCTCATGAAAAAAATGCTCATCATCACTTCTCATCTTTGAATTGTAATCAAAGCAGAATTATATACTACCTCATGCTTGTGAAAATAGTAAAGGTGGTTAAAAAAAATGGTAAAGGTGGTAAAAAAAAATGTAGAACCCTCATACACTGGGTGTGTAGAAAGTCCAGTCTTACAAAAATAGGATGGAAATATCTCAAAATATTAAAAATAATTTTTTCATATGACCCAGCAATTCTTTTGTATTTCCCAAAGATTATAAAATCACTAATCTGAATAAATATATTTGCACTCCTATGTTCATTGCAGCACTATTTACACGAGCCAAGATATAGAAACTACCTGAATACCCAATGACAGACAAATAGTCAGAAAGATGGGCTATATACACACAATGGAATAGTTCTCAGTTAAAGAAAAATCTGAAATCTTGCCATTTGCAACCACATGGATGGAACTGGAGGGCTTTACCCTAAGTGAGATAACTCAGAAGGAAAAAAAAAGACACATTCTATATGACTTCACTTATTTGTGGAATGTGAAGAAACAAAGCAAAGAAGGAGACCAAAACCCTGAAATTTACCTGCAGACCTGGGGCTACCAGAGGGGTAGGGTAGAAGAGGTAGGAGCAAAGGTGGATAAAGTTTACTACCCTATGGTAAAGGACTATGAGGATTTGGTGGTGGCCGTGGTGTGACGGCATACATTTGGAGAGGTGTGAACTTATACCCCTAAGACATACAGAGTGATGTAAATGATACCTCAACAAACATAATATTTAAAAAGTCTTGCATAAATTAAAAGTTTAAGCCTTCTTTTACACTTGACTCTAATTTCCAAAGAGACTGATTATCAACGTATACCTCCCTGATAAAGAAAGAATAAAACAAGGTACAATAGGAGAAATCAAATCATATAACTACTAAAATGGGTTGAGAGATAAGGATGAATGACCTAGGTGAATAGAAGGCAGAAGACAAGGTTCACAAGAAAATATGGGCAGTTTTGAGGTAACCCAAGTTTCCCAACTTTGGTCTAGATGCAAGTGAGAATTACTGATAGTTAAGACTATCAATCAATAAATAAAAGTTAGAAATAAAAGAACAAATACACAGAAATATATCTGGATGCTATCCCACTGGCTCTGAAATATAGCCTACTGTCATCTTTTATGCTTACCTTAAGCTCAGGGCCTCCCCCCAACCAGTGAGTCAAACCTTATCCCAAGTGTGAGGTGTAATGGTGTAATGGTAGCTGCTGAGTGAAAACAGGGGATGTTATTGGATCTCCACAAGTCCAGAGCCTTCTAAGATCTATAAAGTTTCCATTTTCTTTTTTACACGGTCCTAAGGCTCCCAAGTGAGTTCAAACATTTCAGGTAGAATTAGGGATAGCAACAAAAATACTCTGAAAATAAAAATCTGAGATTTAGGAGAATCTCCTAAGGAAACATATTTTTATAAAACACACACCAAAAGAAATAGCACAGCACTTGCTGTCAAGAAATGCTTATTGGATTGTCCACTGTGGGACCGCCAGGGAAAAGTTATCTCATCAAGTATCTAGATGATGGGGGGGGAGGAAATGATGAGTGGGAAAAATCTTACTCAATACTGCAGTGTCAAAATATATTGCCTTTTACATCCTTGCAATTTCCCTACAGATTGTAGAATCTACACCTGCTTTGACAAAATGTCTTCAAACTCCTCTGCAAAATGCATTGCTTTCTCATAGGTAGCTATCCAGAGGTCTGTGGGGATCCCAGGGGAGAAGATGGGAACAGATACCCCCTGCACCTTTGTGAGGATCTTTAGGAAATCATGAGTCTCAATTTCAGTGTCTGTCACAGGTAATCAGACACTGGTCAACATTATCAGAGAAGAGAGAATACAATTTTCATGTCCTGAGAAAACCAAAGGTTCAAAACCAGTGAAGAATCACCAGGAGGTGTGGGGTGGGGAGTGTGAGTAAACGGACTTGACCTAAAAGATCTATCATGCCAACAAGAATGAAACTATGAGGGCCACCAGAGACAGAGTTTTACCTGTTCTGCTCCCCACTCTGTTTCTGAATCCTCTCACCCGCTACTCCTATGGCCTACTTCCCAGTTGTTTTACACACACACACACACACACAAACAAACAACTTAAAAATTTTAAAAGAATGAAACTATGAGATGATAGCTAGTGAAATGAAAAATGAAGACTCTAATAAGCCAGTTACTTCACAAAGGGGCTGAATGAGCTTTGGGTACCCACTGTACTTACTTAAATCCTTTTCTCCTCTGTGGCTATAGTGACCTGTCCCACACGGGCTTCAAGTAGTATCAGATAGTGTATGTAGACAGTTCATCTGTCACCTCTGCTCACCTCCTATTTCATGCCCTGGACCTCCCTTGGAGAAACACTGGGGACTCACTCATGTGCCATCCAAGAGAGCAGAAGGGTTCATGTCCCATGTGACAACTCTTCACCAAAGAGGGGGAGGGGTCATGATTGCTGATGTGTCTTTATGCCCCTTTCCTCTTTTAAATCAAGTCTTGAAGTGCATTTTATCAATCACCTCAAATGCTCTCAGAATCGACAACCAGTCGATGAGCCACGGCCCAATCAATAACACACATTTTTCAGGTCTTCCTGCCCTCCTTGCTTTCACGCCCATCTCTCATGCCTGCGCTACAGTATTACATTCCTAAACAATCTGTCTGCACTCTATATCTTTCCCTAGTTTGTGTTTCACTAGGGGCCAGCTTAAGCCAGGATCCACTTGGTGTCCATTAAAGCAGTGATTTATAAGAGGTGATTCACAGGAGTTCAGGTTTGCTTGCTAACGCAACTTCTCACAATGTTCCAGGTGCTGGGACCTCAGCAATAACAATGTTCCTGTTCACTAAGAGCTTGAACTTGAGTGGAGAGAAACAAATAGTAAGTAGTCAAGTCATTCAATAAACAAGGTCATTCCAGAAGCTGATAAAATAAGAAAAAGTAAATGGTACAAATGTGAGAGTGAGTGGGGAAGTGTGGCTTTTTAGCCAGTCTAATGAAGGACAATCTTAGCTCAGCTCTGAATCTCAAGGAGGAACTTGTCATGAGAATATCTAACAGAAAAAAAGAGCAGTGGGCACAAAGACAGAGACAGGAGAACCCCTGATTTCTAAAGGTAGCATATCCGGGGGAAGGGGGGCATGGAGCAAGCAGGAGATCATAGGCCCTGAGATCAGAGAGGTGGAAGGTTAATCCAAGAGGTCAACACCAGACAGCACCCAGAACCCCTCATCCTCTTGAATCAGATATTCAAGGGTGAAGTCCATCCTTTGTCTACTCTAGTCCCAAGAGGGACATTTCCTCTTAGTTGTTTTGAGAAGGAGATTCTGTGGAGTTTCCTGAATGCCAATGTAGTAAATCTAGTGTCCTATAGTGATGGAAAATGTGATGAGATTAGATAGATGGGGTCTGGAAAAACCAGTGTCAGAGACACTCCTAGCTAAGAAGGTAGTAGACAAAGAAAGGCCTAGAAAATGAATCAATACATGCAAATCATACCAGAAAAGAACTTTGAGATGTCAAAAGATTCATTCCTATGTTGCAAAATGACACTCTTCCTTTCAGCCAAGGCAACTGTTGACTCCATCCAGAATTCAGCAATGCTATTCCTCAAAAATTTCCACTTGAATCTAACATGAACACTTCCATACCAGCCAAGTGGTAGAGAAGACCGCTTTCCATCTCTCTCTATATAGAATCCTCTCTATACAGAGAACCCTGGTGTTCTGTAACTCACCCACAGAGCTAGCCTTTTTTCTCCTACTCCCTTATCTGCTAGGACTCCACACCCTCACACTCCGCTCCTCACCCCCATTTCCCTTCTACACTGACTTTCTGGCTTATTGATTAGTGTCAGGGCCTGATAATGGCTAGAAGTTTTAACTCTGACCAAAATTCAGGCACAGCAACCAAAATTCAAGCACAGCAACTTAGGCAAATGAGGATTACTTTTGCGATGTCTGTCTACAGTTGAACACTCAATAAATGTGTATGGTTAGTCATGAGCTCAAGGAGCCAAAACAAAATAAAACTCCCCACCTTATAACATAAAACTTTTTCTCTACTAGGACCTCAGGGATTCTAGATGTGTAATAATAAGCTTCAGGCTGAAGCAAAAAGCAAGACCCCCAATCAAACTTTCTTCTTCTTCCCATCTTTTAGTAGAAGCTTTCCCCACTCCCATTTGAACTGTTAATCCTCTTCTGCTACTGTTGGCAGAAACATATATCTTATGTCATTTTGATAAAGTTGTGCATTTAATGTTCCTACAGTTAAGTGAGAGAGTAAAAAAATAATCCTAACTTTTTTAAATGAGGGACTTCAAGCAGGAGAGAGAACACGATGTGGAATGACTAATTCCAAGGTAGTAGGTTACTCCCAGGAACATATATCATTCCCAGTCTGCAGAAAATCACATGCATTTTTCATTCTCCTTTGCACACTTGCTCGACTCTATCCCTTCCTCTGTGTGAAGGATACTGTCTGAATTTGTCTCTTTGCCCCACCAGAAAAGTAAAGGAGAGGTTTTCCAAGCCTTTCCCCTCCCAAGGAAGGAAACACACAGAGACACTGGTATCATAGTGACGACCAGAGTTTTGGAGAGGTAAAGTGGATGGACAGGCTTTCTCTCCAATGACCCTAGCAAAACCAGCTTCCCTGCAAGGAAGGGGAAGATAAGGGAAGCTGACTGATCCCTGTTGTCCACAACAAATTCATCAGGACTCAGCACATTTTGCCCTGGGCAAAAGGATTTAAGCGCCCATACTACAGAGGGGACCAGGTGCTCCTGTAAATATTTAGAATTGGTTTATCTCTGAAACATTTGCCTTTAGGTTTAGGGCAAAGACTGAATTTACACCAGGAGGCATTTTAAACTTGGCTTGCATCAGACAGACCTCGGAAAATTAGGAAAGAAAATCAAAATGCTCAGTGTATCAAGTGTGTGCCCTCAAGCAGTCCTTCTCCTTTCGAATCTGTCCCAGTTCTCACTGACCATGACCTTGGGAAAATTGCTTAACCTCACTCACCGTCCTTATCCACACAATGGCCATAATAGCAAAAGCTACTGTTATTAATTATGATTAACAATACTATTTTATTATACTAGATATTATAGTTAATAATAACGATGACCGATGACTATGCCTATTACGACATGGTCTGTGATGGGATTCTAGGATGTGAGACATGCACAGGACCCAGCACAGCCTCTGGCACATGTGCACAGACACAATGGTCAGGTGCCTGCTCAGGATGGTCAGGTTGTGAGGAGCAGAGGAACAACAGCCAGAGCAGGAGGGAGATGTCCAGGCTTCCAGCCTGATCCAGGCTTCCAGAGGTAAGTCCTTTCCAAGACAAGTGAGCACACAGCAGAGGCTGCACAATAGTCATGCTGGTCCACTCGCTGCAACCTCAAAGTCAGGAGGGGTTACCATGGGGGTCCAGGGCGCACAGGCTCCCCAGGCCTCAGGTCTGGATTAAGTGACAGAACATCTGGACCCACTTCCTCCCACCTGTACATGCCTACTCCTTCTACTCTTCCCCCAGAAGGCAGACCTTTCACAGGAGGTTGCCGATGAAAAGAAACCCCCAAAGTTCCTAATACTGTGAGGACTCAGTAGAGAAGCAAACTTGTCTAAGGTAGGTCCAGAGTCTCCTTGCTTGTTTTCCCAATTAGGAGGAAAGGCCCACAGCTTTTAAAGTGGCTTCCAAAGGGGCGAACGCTTGAGTGCCTGCTCTCCCTTACATGGTGGCAAGTCTGGAAGCTGCAGCTAGTCTGTACCTCTCCCTATCCTGGCCCAGCCTTCACTGTCTGGGTGCTCCTCAAACCCCCTGCAGCAGGGAGAGCCCTTGCTCATGATAGGGAGTCCCCTAACTCCCTTGCCCAGACACAGCACATCTTCACCTGGAAATAGGGGGTGAAGCCAAAACTTCATGTTGGTTTGCGCTCTACCAGGTGCTATGCCGGGGCCTTAGCATGCCGCTCTTTTTATTTACTTTTTCTTTCTTTTAAAATTTTTTTTACATTTGTTTTTCTTACAGTGTTGTTAATTTCTGGACGATATTTGCTTCCTCCCCTCACGTGTAGTCCCTATAGTTCTCCCACTACCATTGCACCTGAAACTATCACCATAATCAGTTGTGCTATTCCCTTCCCTGTTTTTAGCAACCCCCCTCCGCCCCTCCCTTGCTGTATGCCTCAGATCTGTGGTCAGCTTGCAAGTTTTGTCTTTTTCCTGACCCTCTGCTCAGTTTCTTTATATTGGACATATAAGCAAAACCATCCCATATTTCTCTTGTCCCCTTCTGACTTATTTCACTTAGCATGACCCCTTTTATTAATCCTCTCAACACCCCTATGATAACATGTAATTGTCCATTTTACAGATGGAGAAACTGAAGGCCAGCAAGGTTGGGGACATTACCAGTGACACTCAAATGAAGTGGAGGATCCAGGGTCCTAACAAGCCTCTCAGGCCCAAACTCTGATATAATCTATGAACCGTCTCATGCTCAGGAGAAACATGCTAAGAGACAGCATCTTTGTAACAGTCAGCACTGACTCGGGAAAGCCAAATCAATCGAGGGCCTTTATATTAGGTCAGTACATCTTTTCCAACAAGGTGGTTCTTTAAGCTGCCACAGCACTAACACCAAGAGAAATGTGTGTACCCAACTATCTCATATATAGATAGCTGCCACCCTGATTTGAAGGGAATTAACTAATGGCACCTGTGACTTCCATGATTTCCAAGGGCTGGAAGGATAAATTAAATGCAACATTCTCTGTACCGCACCATCCTTTACTACGATCGAGCAGTGGAGTCATCCACTCTGAGTAATAGAGCAAACACACAACAGTGAAAATATTTGATATAGCAGAAGCTTCAGCTTATGCAAGGAAAATGTTTTATTCTCTCTTCCCACACTCTGTGTGCCTCCATTAGCTAGGCCACTGACTCTAGAGCTGTCCTTTAAGAGAACGACGTAAAGAATGGAGTCCCTGGGATCCCGCACATAGGGATGCCATTGTCAGCTGCCCCTGCTCAGTGACACTGTGTCACTGCATTTATTCATCCTCTACGTGGGGCTAGGAGGAAATGTCCCCCACACCTCTGGGGTCTTCTTGGGCTGGTAAATGAACATCAGACAGATTCGTAGGGGGAAAGAACAAGTTAAAGATATACAGAGAAACTATGTAGGTATGGGTTCTAAATGGGGTAAAGCGAGGGCATTACAGTCTCAACTAAACAATGGCATGGGGCACTCACATGACAAAGAGAGGGTCACTCAAATGGTGAAAACAGAATGGCTCTACAATATAGATGGTTCCCCTGCTGTATACATTCACAGGTAGGATTCTCCCATAGAAAAGTTAGTTCTACTAAGCATCCTAATTTGGGGTCATAACCCCAATTTTTTATTCTTGTAAATAGTTAAGGGAGTGGAAAAGTTTTAATTGACCTCAGCTCAAAATAATCCACATACATAGAGACAAGTCTTTGGAAAGTCTGAAGATTATCTTGGGAAGGCCTGTACTAAAAAATTTAGTGCATGTTCAGCACTGTGGCTGGCAAAGTGGACCCCAACAAGGAAATATGCCCTTGCCCTCAAGGAGCAACTCACGAGAGACACAGGCAATCAGATGAGGATTACAGAAAGAAAGATGTGAGATAATCTCCAATTCATTCTCTTTCTCTGCACCTCCATTTTCTCATCTTTAAAACAGAAATGCTAATAAGAACCTGTTCCACAAGTACGCTGCTTGGCTGTGGTATGGGACAGAAGGAATTTACAACCTAGCAAGAGGCACGATGTTCTAGTTTTGGTCAAATATGTTCTAGTTCAACTGAGAGACCTAATGAAAGTGGAGCAAGAGGAAAATGTAGGGACAGGAAGAGCAGAGAGCTCAGCTAGCAGCGCTTTAACACCCAGCTCTGCAGAACAGTCGGGGTTCCTGCAAGGCAGTCTCCCGTGAGCTGCAGAGTGAGGGCAGGTGTAGAGGGGACTCTGGGAGCAGTTCCACCCTTCATGGTTTATACACTGATTGGGGCACCCCATGATTTCATTAGAGGAAACATCCAAAAATAACTAAAGAAAAAAAAGGCATAATGACAAAGTGCTGTGAATTTTAAAAAGCTATGTAGTTAGAGATGGAATTATAATCTAATTAGGAAACTCCCAGAAAGGGGACTCTTTGCTATTGTTGGGAAATATAATTAAAAGCAAATTTTTCTCCCAAGCTGGAAAACCTCACCACAAAGGTAGAAGATAATTTCATTATTAAACAAACACAAAGCTAGAATGGGTGGCACGTGCAATCTAAGTGGTTGTGGAAACAGACAGAAATATCATCTTCCACACAGCCAGGCAGATAGAACATATTACACACCAGTCAGGGGCTTGGCAGCACCATTCGCCACATGTAGGTCATTCTAAACTCACCTGGTAATTGGGGTGACTGTGTTAGTTAATTGACTTTAGACAAAGGAAATACGATTGTCTCATATCTTATGACAGGGTAATTTTGCAACTTGGAGCAAGGCACCCACTGAATTTGGACTCTGAAGAACCTGGGCGAGCAGTTTCCCTTAATGGTTACAGAGGAATGGCTCTGAGGTCCCTGGGAAGGTCAATCCTGGGTACTAAAACTTAAAAAGAAGGGGAGAGCCTAGACTTCTAGCAAGCAAACAACAATGTAAGCCTCAATTAATTTGTAATGGTTACCTCAATCTGGGGAAGAAAAAAAAAAAGAAATACATGTCAAAAGCCAGAGACTAAAACCAGGAATGCAGAAGTTGTTTGAAGTAAATGCTCTTGGAAAAGGGCAAGGCAGTAATTCTTCCCTTTTTTTAACCAGGAAAATTAAGCTTATTTTCAGTTTTCCTTTGCCCTTACACTGTCCTACTCTGAAGGGCAACGGAGCTATCAGAATCATCAGCAACAGAGGGGCCGGCAGATAGCGGGGCCAGAAAACTTCATTACTAAGTAGAGAAAGAATGTCTACAAGTCGAACACTCTGGTTGAGGCCTTCGGTCAAGCAAGGATAAGTTATGAATGAAGTTGAGCAATTTATGAGACACGTTTTCTAATATGTGTTTCCTACAGAATCTTGACTTACATCTGACTGGCTCCCCTTGGCATAACCTAACCAATGCTCTTGCACGACCACCATGTTAACAGTAGCCCTTCATGCCTTGGGAAAATCTGCCCATCACCCAGCCTCTCTCCAAAACAGAACCCAAGGAATCTGCAACTTTATTATCATCACTGTGTTGTAGTTATTATTCCTGCTTGGGAAAGCAAGGATTGTATCCATTGCTACCTCCGGTATTTTCAAGTGTCTATAAGCACAGATGACATGTAATCAGCCTTCAACACATATGTGTTGAATGGATGAATGAAAGAATACCTGGTATACCCAAACTCTGACATGTCATACTTACAAGTCAGGAGACAGTTCTCCCATTTTACCCAAGATGTTTGCATCATTAATTCCACAAAAGTTGAAAATCAGGCTTCCCTGGTAACTCAACGAGTTGAGCACTGCACTGTGTCTTTTGCAGTCACAGCAGCGCGAGTTCAATCCCTGGCCAGGGAGGGGACATACATGGCACAGCAGACCTCTCCTGCCTCGCCCACTGCTCCCCTCAGCAATGTATTCTCAGTAGATTTGCCTGTTCTGCTTCCCACTCTGTCTCTGGTGAATCCTGTCACCACCCACGCCTCTGGCCTGTACCCCAGCTCTTGTGTGCATAAATAAAATCTTGAAAAAAAAAAAAAAAGTTGAAAATCACACTCCGCCTTCCAACTCCTGTCAATCCTTCTCTGAGACCAGTAATGCCAGGCACCTGGAAGCCCATCATCATGATTATTTTACCTTATGCTGAGCTCAAGTCCCACCCACTCCTCCTTTCTTCTCCCTCTGAATTAAAGACACTGTTTACTCCAAACATCCCACTGGGAAATGCAGAGACCTCACTTAGAATCACAAGGGCTGGCGGATGAGAGGAGAGAAATAAAATCCATCTTTAAAGCCATCCTGTGGTTTGCCTGCAAGGCTGGTGCTGCCTCCTCCCATTCTCACTGACGGCCAGCCCAAACATCCACGCTCTCTAAAACAGAAATAAGTTATCCCTCTAGATCAATACAGAAACAACTGACATTTCCTTCAGACATCAAATTTTCATTTTGGTAAAAAAAAAATATGGGGAACAGGAGGAGTGAAGAGTTCTCAGAGTAAAACTGACTTCCAGCCACGTGTTAACGTGGCAAACACGCTAATCAAAGGCCTAAATCACCGCATCACCTGGATTCAACCTCTGGGGAAATCCCCCAGGGAAGTCTGACTTTGAGGGAGGATCAGTTCTATCCATTTCTTTCTCATGTGTAATATGAAGGGGCATTTTAAGTATCAATGCTTTATGATGCGTTTTCTGTATGTATGCAAAGCCATTTGCTCCTATTATTGGGTGTTCACATAATCCTATAAGGCTTTTACTTTAATGTGATCTTCCTTTCACAGGTGAGGAGGTAAGGCTCAAGAGGTGAAGCCACTCACTTAAGATCAGCTGACTAGTAAGGGACAAAACTGGGATTTGACTCAAAACTGTGGACTTCAGGGCTGTAATTCTGCCTGCAGAAACAATTTATGGAGAGAGATTAAAAGAAGTGAAATTTGGCACTTCCTTCCTGCTCAGGGCTCCAGAACTCAGGCTAAGATGGTCATGTAGGACCCCATAGCAGAAGGTTTCCTAAGACTAGCAGTTTACCTACTGCTGGGGCTTTTGTTTTTTTCCTGAGTCACACCACCAGGTGAATGAATTCGCTTGCATGCACATCATAATTCGGCTAGGTACAGAACAGCTCTGACCTACTTAAAATCAATTTTGATGTACCCCAGGGACTCTTTCAAGCTACTTTACAAATACCATTTTGTTTCTGTTAAATAAGTCTAATTGCTCCTGGGATATTAACAGATGACAATGCCTCCTAGGAAGAATTTGCCAAGACTGGAGTTTCTATGCAATACTGTCTTGCAAAAATAATCCCTAAGTCCTAGTTTTTGATAACTATAGGGTTTCCAGGGATGGATAGCAAGAGGATTTAAGATTCTCCTCAACCCTGTATCCCAGTCATAACCTTCTTTTATGACTATCATCTTTCAAAGAATGTATCCAATTTTTAATACCCCCCCCCCTTAGAAATAACTTGTTAGAGGGTGCAGAGTGAGAGAACAGTGTGATGTCAGTAAGCTAACATCTAGATAGAGACTTGAAGGAAATAAGGAAGTGAGGCAAGCAGTAGTCAGGACAAAGAGTGGTCCAGAAGGGAAAACAAAACTAAAGATCTGCAGCAGGCAGGGAGTTCTAGAAGCAGTGAGGAGGCCCTGAGGCCGGAACCAAGGGGACCACAGCAGGAGAGAAACAGGAAATGAGAGCAGAGTGGCCCAGGAGAGCAGGTCAAATAACTTTGTTTCAACAGTGTCAATACTATAAAAATGAAGAACAGTCCAAAGAACTATTCCAGATGAAAGGAGATTAAAGAGACAACTAAACATATGCAGCACATGATTCTAAACTAGATCCTTTTCGAAGAAGCCAGTGGTCCCACATGTGCCCTATAGAAATGGCATCATATATATTTAAGAACAGATATAGCCATCCACAGGGTCGAGTTAAATTAAGAGGAGTCACATCGTGTAAACAGAAGGTAATGCATATGCAATAACCTGAAAATATTTGACATGTGATCTGAAAACTATATTGCAGACTGTAGCGGCAGGATGGGGATGGCACTGGAGCAAGGCTCAGGATGGTTCTGGGCAGACGGGTCAAGGAAGGAGAGTCTTGGAGCTCTCGGTGGCTTTTCATTCTTTATTTTAGTAGAGGTGGCCAGGTACATGGCAGGCATGGGTGCCGGGGGGCCGGGAGGATGGCAGGCCTCCCAGCCCCCGGTGCATCTCACCCTCTCGGCTGCTTTCTTCTCTCTGCTGCTGCTCGTCAGTACTGTCGGTCGGTCCTCACAGTTCTCACAGTTCTGGCGTCCTCATGACGCCGTCCATTTATGCCCGTGACCAACACAGGTGCGCCCACTTGCGCATGCCCACCCTGGAATGCTCACAGCACCACAGGTGTCCATCATCAGTGGTGGGCGGGTGGAAATACCTGATCAACCTTTACCCTACACAGACCAATACATATACTATAGTTCTATTTACATATATGTATAGATTGCATGCATATATAACATATTTATGGACAACTAATGTTTGACAAAGGAGCAAAGAATATGCAGTGGAACAAGGACAGTTTGTTCAATAAATGGTGCTGGGAAAATTGGACTGCTACTTGCAAAAGAATGAAGTTAGACTATTACCTAACATCATGTACAAAAACCAACTCAAAACAGATAAACGACCTGAATGTAAGACTTGAAACCATAAAATATATAGAAGAAAATATAAGCAAAACACTACACAATATACATCTCAGTAACATCTTTAAAGACACATCCCCCAAAGCAAAGAAAGTGAAGAAAAAAATAAACTGGGATTACATCATATTAAAAAGCTTCTGTACAGCAATAGAGACATTAACCAAAACAGAGAAATGAGTGTCTCTGTTTGGGAGAAAATTTTTGCACAGTACAACTGATATGGAACAGATCACAAAATCTACAACTCACAGGACTCAACAAAAACAAAGTAAACAATCCAGTCAAAAATAGGCAGAAGATCTAAAAAAAAAAAAACTCCTAAGAGGAAATGCAAATGGCTAACAGGTATACAAAAATAAGATTCAACACCACTTATAGTCAGGGAAATGCAAATCAAAACCACAATAAGATACCACCTCACACCAGTGAGAATGGCACACATTAAAAAAGCAGGCAACAACAAATGTTGTCAAAGCTGTGTAGAAAAATGAACTCCCCTACACAGCTGAAGGGAATGCAAACTGATCCAACCACCATGGAAAGCTGTGGAGGTTCCTCAAACTATGGAGCTATCATATGAGCCACAAATCCCACTCCTAGGAATCTACCCAAAGGACACAAAAAACATTAATTCAAAAAAAGATATGCTCAACCCTATGTTTACTGCAGCACTATTTTCAATAGGTAAACTATTGAAACAACCTCAATGTCCAAAAATAGATGACTGGATCAAAAAGATGTTGTATATATACACAATGGAATACTATTTAGCAATCAAAAAGATAAACTTATGCCATTCACAGCAACATGGACAGAGCCTGAAGGGATCATGCTCAGTGAAATAAGTCAAAAGGAAAATAAAAAGCATTGAATGGCTTCATTTATAGAAGAAACCAAATAGGGGAGCAGAAAAAGATAACAATAATAAAAAACAACAACAAAATTAGCAGGCAACCATAAATCAGAGGTATTCTGCAAGGGAGAGGGGAAGAAAAGGGATCAAAACAGGGCAGAGAAGAGCATGAGGGACTATGGTGAGGTTCATGGGTGAACTGGTGGTGGGAATTTTACGGGGAATACATAATGATATAAAAGATATAAAGAAAATAAAAATCTTAGACTAGTATTATGTCCATTTCTGAAAAAGGATTTTAACTTCTTAATTACACACACACACTAACTTTATTCAGTACTTTTCAAGGAATAAATTTGTATGCAAGACTAACAACTGATCTTCCTTTCAGCTGTTGTATTTTAGTCACTCAATACTTCTTCATAACCACCCTTGAAGAAATCCAAGCCAGCTTTTAATTTTAAGGAACTACCCATCTAAAGCTTCTGAACACAAATGAACATCCTTACTTACAACTAGGCACAGGTCATTTTATAAACCCTAGAATAAAAGGAAAAAGGTATCTGCAAGTGACTTACATTTCAGCAAAGAATCAGTGTTCTTAATTTCAAGAAATTCAAAGCTACTGATGCACTAATTATATGCACTGAATTCCCCAAAGACAGATCTATTAGATGGTTGTATCTCTTTAAGCATAAAGTACCAAAATTGGGGGAGATGGGCGACACTGCTATAAGCTGTTTTCCTCCCTCCTACCACAAACAATAATTTAGGTGTGATAAAGATTTGCAAAACAGACAGCAAGCTGCACAGAGCTTTGTGTTTTGAAGCTACAAGCATGAAAATCCATTTAAGGAACTATCTTTCTGCCTGCAGAGATAAACAGGTTCTAAGTATCCTATATAAATCTCCAAACCATGGAGGAAAATAACCCCAAACTTTTTTCTTTATTTGGCCCCAATTAAAGTTCAATGTGGGGGATTTATAATCCCCATCTAAACAGGGCATCTGCAATTTGTAGCCTGACATAAATAACCAGCTTTAATGCTGTGAAAGGACAAGAAGGGTCAATTCCATATATTTATACAGAAGGGAAAATGATACTAACATTCAGCACTCCACCCAGACATATCTACAAAGAGGCCACAGTAGACAATTGGCATATTGCCTCTCCAGCATCATTTCCTCTGTCTCATACCACCTGCATTTCCTCACAGAAAATTACCTCTTCTCTGTGCATATGACACTGGGAAAATTATGCTAGTAGATGCTTAGGTCATGAAAGAAAAAGGTCAGATCTTCCTTCTCACCACCAAATAAACCAGAGCTGAGCATTGATCTGAGTCTGGCCAGGTGGGTCCCCTGCTGGTTATGAAGCTGCTGTCTCTGAGTTCGACCCTCAGCTATCACCTACCTTAGTGACCTGACTTAGTGCAACGCTACCAACCTTTTCCATTGAAAGGTGACTTCTTTATCTAGTCTGCCAACAGGGAAACTAGAAGAAGATGAGGAGAAATATGACGTCCTCCTTTCCACTCACTGCTTTACTTTCAGTATCACCAGCTGTGACTCCTCATTCCAGTGGCAACTGCTCCTCTCTAGCTCCTTCCTCAGGTTTTGGTCCCTCTTCATGGACCGCCCCTTAGATCTACCAATCAGGTTCCTCAGTGTAGGGTAAAGGTTGATCAGGTATTTCCACCCGCCCACCACTGATGATGGACACCTGTGGTGCTGTGAGCATTCCAGGGTGGGCATGCGCAAGTGGGCGCACCTGTGTTGGTCACGGGCATAAATGGACGGCGTCATGAGGACGCCAGAACTGTGAGAACTGTGAGGACCGACCGACAGTACTGACGAGCAGCAGCAGAGAGAAGAAAGCAGCCGAGAGGGTGAGATGCACCGGGGGCTGGGAGGCCTGCCATCCTCCCGGCCCCCCGGCACCCATGCCTGCCATGTACCTGGCCACCTCTACTAAAATAAAGTATGAAAAGCCACCGAGAGCTCCAAGACTCTCCTTCCTTGACCCGTCTGCCCAGAACCATCCTGAGCCTTGCTCCAGTGCCACCTCCATCCTGCCACTACACTTGGGATCTGAAGCTAAGCCCTGGGGCTCTTCTTCAACCCCTGAGATACCAGCAGAGGCTGGCCAACACCCTCCCCACAGCTCTGGGACTCAGTCCTCCTTCCTTCTGCTCCAGACTTCTAGATTCTGATGACATTAACCAAGAGTCTTGTTTCCCCATCCTAGCCACAGTTACATCTGCACAGATACTAAATCTGCGTTACCTGGGTGACCATTTTTACCACTGTAATTCTCCAACTTCTGTTTAATCAATTTTTTTTTAAAGATTTATTTATACATACAAGAGCTGGGGTACAGGCCAGAGTTATGGGAGGTGAGAGGATTCACCAGAGACAGAGTGGAAAGCAGAACAGGCACACTGACTGAAACACACTGCTGAGGGGAGCAGTGGGCAAGGCAGGAGAGGTCTGCTGCACCATGTGGGTCCCCTCCCTGGCCAGCAGCAGGGATCGAACTCGTGCTGCAGTGGCTGCGGTTTGCTTCATAGTGCGTTGCTTAACCCACTGCGCCACCAAGGAGGCCCTGTTTAATCAGTTTCTTACATTAAATATTGTGTTAAAATAAAGAGCGTGGTTTCGTCTTCCTTCCTAAGCTGTTTCTGACATGTCCACCCAGGATATCAACCCATGCGTAAGCTGATGAGGAGGAGAGGCACAGGATGGAAGCTTTCATTACAAAGTGGACATGGCCATAAAATAGTCTTGATGACTGTTTATTTCATCACCATCTCTGTGCCCTCTTCCAAGCCTTCCCTTGTCTCTGTTCATCCCTGGATGAGCAGCTTCCTGTGGATTCCATGGGCCCCCTGAAAATCTTCCCCAAAATTCCTTTTGCTTAGCTTAGCTAAAATTAGTTTGTTTTCCATGAACAAGAAAATAAAATGATACTAAGGCTCTATGGGGCACAACTGGAATAAACATCTTCATTTACACCACCTTTCAGTCCACAATGATTCATTGAGCAGAGAACTTAAGACAAAAAAAAAAAAAAAGAAACTCTGGGTCTCCTGAATAGTTTATGGCCATGCTTTTAAAAACAATATCCTTGGTCTGTGACATCACCCTAATCTCGCTCACACACACACTCCATGACCAGTACCACCACGACTAAGTCCACTCAGAAACATACAGCTAAGAGTCATTTGCTTATAGATCACTGAGTTCATTCCCCCCACCTGACAGGTCCAGAGTGGAGATGAGATGGGTCCAAGTTCACAGTATAAGAGTCACAGCTGTGACTCAAACTTCTGGTTAATTCTGCCTAGTCTACTTGGGGTTGTGTCTTAAAAAGGGAAATCTCCTTAATAATTAAAGGAAGATGAATAAATGAGATATATTGAGTAGAGAATGGAAGAATGGACACCCCTAGTCATTACAGAAATATTGTTTAACCTAAGGAAAAGCCAACCCCAAGTGTGAGCATGTGAAAGGAAGAAAAGCAGGAACCAGCGGGATTTTTTTTGAGGTTGCTGACAGGGGCACGGCATTAGGGGAAGGAGTCTGGAGTTCAATTCCTGACTCTTCCATTATGCTCATGTTACATTACTACAAAGATTCCCATTTTACATTCTATAGGGGTGGGGATATTTTTAATTCTTATTTTACTTCCCAAAGTTATTTAAATTATCAAATGTACCCTTTCAACAAATATGTGGGCAAAGCACTATTTTTAGGAGCTGGGAACACAGCAGTGAGCAAAACAAAATCTTCATCCTCTTAGAGTTTATATATTAGCAGAGGGAGGCAGACAGTACACGAATAAACTTATTAATAAATATAATATTTCAGAGTGCAATAAATATGAGGGAAAAAAAGGATGGGGCAATTCGATAAAACATTATTGGACTCAACAGGTCAAGGAAGACTCTTTGATGAGCTGACACTTGAACCAATTCATGTGATAACTGATGTAAAAGACATGATCTACAGGGAGAACATTCTACACAGAGGGAAGAGTGAGCACAGAGGTCTGCAAGAGGAGTATGTGTGGAGTTACGAGCACCAGAAATGAATCCCAACGTGCCTGGACCAGAGTGAAACATAGGGAGAGTGGAGTGAGGTTGACCTTACGCAGAAACAAAACTATTACTGATTCATCCACTCATCAGTCTCCATTAGCTTACTTTATCATTTCAGGCTTGGCTAGCATAATTTCTAATTCATTTTCAATGGGAAGTGACTCCCCAATACTTTTACTTTAAGTTATATGTGTTCCTTCTCACTCTTTGCCAACGAGGCACACACAAATTTTCTATAAAGGGGCTCTATGAGTTTGGTGTTTTTTTGTTTTCTATTTTGCTCTTTTAAAATAATAACTGATGTTTGTGTCTTGTGAGCAAAATGACAGCATACCTCAATGGGAAGCAGTGGATTTTGGAATCAGGCCTCAAACCCTCAGAGAGTGGGGAAAACCTGGGTAACTTAATTAGACCCTCCAAACTTTAGACTTTTCATCTATAAAACAGAGGCAAAGACACCTAACTACAGAATTGTTGCAAGAATTCCGTGAACAACTGTGTGGAAACACAGTGGCCACAGGGACAGAACTCAATAAATGCTAGCCCTTTTCAGATGGACGGTCCTCATTCTTCTGATTACACTCCCATGTTCCTTCAAGACTCAAGCCAGGTAGTATCTTCTGTGTGATGTCTTTCCTAGATTTCCAGGCTGAGTTTAGGGTCTATCACTGACCCCATCAAGTCAAAATGGTCTGCTGCAGTATTTATCCTTCTGTGCTATTAACTTCTTGATGGCCAGAAATGAGTGTCTTTCTTCTTTGCACTCCAAGCAAAGAGCCCAATATTTTGCACATAATAAATTCCCAATGTGCTTCATAAATTCAACTGTGAATTCTTCTTGACCAGACACCAGTCACTGACTAATGCTCTGTGACTTGGAGTTATCAATAGTTGTATGAAGAAAACAGCCCTTGTTAGGTCTTAGGAAAACAAAGAAGAAAAGAAATTTTACCACTCTGGGTTAGAGATGACTTTAATCTATTGTTAGTAACTGAAGATATGTACACGATTATACCATTTTCTGAACTGTAGGACATTGTTAACCCAAAGGAATAATCCTGTGATTGCTCTGGTGCCTGGTTATTTTATCATTGAGGAAAAAACAGTATCCTTTAAAATAAATTGTCAAGAACCCTAATCCCCAAAGAATGTTTGAAATACGACTTTTCAAAGTTAGCCAGAACACAATTAAATGCCATTAGTATTTTAGCCTTCTCTGAAATGAGACTTCCAATTACTCTCTCATGAACCCACTGAAAGCACAACCAAAATAGTGCCCACTATAATGAAGAAGACAGTGTCTCTTGGGAAGGTATTATTTTAGCTCTAAGTACTCAGATGAGAATCTTGGGTTCAAGATACCATAGGACTCAAAATACAGTTAAAGTTCCCAGAGAAATCTAGGGGCGATAGTGTCCCCTGGACTTAGACTCTGTAGTCTTCTTACACTTGGTTCATTCCCTCTCACTCCTGTTTTCAGAGATAAGAGCCCAGTAATCTCATAAGTGCATCAGGTATAAGAACCCATGCTGTTATAAGTATAGGCTGATTTTTTCATCCAAGCATATGGAAATTGGCTGAAAAAGCAGAAGATGCAAATCTCTACCTATTTACAGGAAACAGTGGGTCTTGGCTCTGAAAATGCATCCTCCCCCAAAAACCATTCATCCCCAAAGCTGAACAGACAAATGTCAAGCTGTTTTCCATAAAATTGTTACACTTTTGTGTCCTCCCTTGCTGAAAGGGCAATGCAAAAATATATTCTCACTTCTCACTTGAGTCTTAATGCAGCTGACACAGTAACTGAATGAGGTAATCAAATGTGGTTTACAGAATGATTCTGCCTATCAGTAAAAAGCTCATTTAAATAAAATGATTAATAACAATTCAGGACAGTCACTATTTATCCCCCAACAAATAAATTGTTGTTAATGTCAGAGATTTTGGGGAAATTTTAGCAAGGAACAACAAAAGACAGACAAGAAATCAAGAAGCAAACAGCGAGTTTATTATCAGAGGAAGCCCTGTTTGATATTCTATGCAACCCCAAAGTCCAATAATAATAAATACGACAAATCTCCCCTTTAGTATGCCTTATCCTCTCCTAAGAAGTCTACTGTCCTGTTAACCTCCTTTTACAATCCTTGGGCAATTCTTAATAAACCAACAATTGTTGAGATTCTCCAACTTCAGTGTCTATCTCACTACTGCAGCAAGAGATGCAGTCTCCTAATACAAGCCATCAGGGCTTTTAGTTATTTTTAATTATTAAGATGACTACCAAGGGCCTAGCAATTGGAACAGGGACAACTTCTCAAAAATATTAGGAAATAAATAGCCCACACTGATCTCTTAGTCTTTTCCTCTTGCTCCATGCCTGCTTCCCTAAGAAATCATAACACCTGTTGAATTGCAGTTGCTAACTCGCAATGGACTTTGGAGGAAAGGCACTTTGGAATAAGTTCTCTGGCTATTTGTTCATCCTCTGCTTCCTCTTGAACTCGCCTTAATTCTTTGAAACCTTAGACTTTCATCTTGCTTCCCTAAGTTCATGAACTGTTTGATGCTGACTTCTCCCTTTCTTGAAATCTGATTATCATTAAACTTAAATCACATAGAGTGCTGTATTTATCTCTGGTTATTTCACTGGGTTGGCATACCCAGACAAGCTATCAGCTTGTTGCGGGCTGCTGTCAAAAAGGATACCTCACATAACATCTAGCACTGCCCTAGCAAAATTACAACTGCTAAAAACGTAGTTTTTCCAGTGATCCACCCTTAGCTGTGCTATCCCCTTCTGCACCACTCCATAATAATTCACATATGTCTATCAACTCTCAAACTCTTAACCTGTGGACTGCTCTGCAAACTCACCAGAGAGTAGCTCCCTTAGATTTTCAAGGAATAAAAACAATACTCAATTGATTCAGTTGCTAGCACTGAATAATGAGGAATGTTTATGTAACATCTCTGATTCTTGGCTTCTTCTGAAGAACCGGATGGTTTGGTAATCCTAGTCCTGTTCCTGCACAGCTGCAGCTCTCTGGAGCTAGTGAGAGTTGCCCTTTTACCTGGGACATGTTCTCCAAACCCAATGGCCCTAAATTCCAATCCATTTCATTTATCCATTTCCTGCCTGGTTCAAAAAGTATGAGTTTAACAAATATCTGCTTAACAATAAATTCAAGTTTTTCTCACAAGAAGTCTGTCACTTTTAGTATCAGTGTTGGCTGTTTTGTATAAAACCAAATCCACTGCCTCAGTCTCTGGGAATGTGCTGGTTCTTTATTCCCTCCTTATCTCAGTCATCGTCCTAATTACCCAAGATTAAAATCTCAGAACCTCTCCTCCATCACTAAATCTTGCCCATTCTTCCCCAAAAACATTTCCAAAATCCACTTCCTACCAGCTCTGTAGCTTCCAAATACCTCCATCCTTGCCTACTAGCCCCCAGTCTTCTGTACTAGTGCACCTCAAGGCTGAGCTCTAGAGTTTTCAAATCATTCTGTGATAATTAAGATCATGGATTGCTCCCCCAGGGTGAATGGACCATTTAAAGCATACCTACGACAAGAAAAATCATCACTTTCTTTCTATCATGTGAATTACAACCAGGGTGATTGGAACAGTATAACTACTTATTGGGAGAACAGAACTTGTTCCAAAACTTTGGTATCATTCCAACAGGTTACCTAAACTAAGCTGGCCCAGTTTTGATTACATAAAACCTTACTTCTTGGTGATCCTCAATTTCAGTCTTTTCTTTGATGGGTGGGGAAGTGAAGGCTTAGAGCTAAATTTAGAGACTTCCAATGGTATAGAAAAATTATAACTGACTTACTACTTTTGGGAAAGAAAATAAGTGCTAATATCTTTTAGAGATAATGCTAGTTATGGCCTGATTTATATGTGTTTTGTTTTTTAACAAGGTTTGAGTTTTAGGGGCCAAATTGTTAACCACATGGAAAGTTCTTACAACTGTCTGAGGAAAATGTTGTTTTCAGACTTTCCTTCCCTTGCTCAGTTTTCTATTTCTGTTAATGGGCTTAGAACTAATTAGAGTAAATTAATTCCCCGGAATAATGACAATTGCCAGGGAGTCGCACAGGAACTCTTTATTCTTAGAGACACAGCTTCCTGGGGGGTTGGGAAGCAATTACAACTTCTTAATGATCTATGGAAGTAAAGAAGACTGGATCTGTATCAATTATGTTTTATTTATTTGTTTCAGAAACTTTTAATGAAGTGAAGGGAAAATTACACATCTCAATATAAAAAGTGTGCTCCTGCCATAATTACAAATGACCCATTAGTTTGGTCTTACAACACTGGGGACAGTGAGAAAGTAGCAAAGGAAATTGTGATGAGTTGTACCATCATTTATTCATGAGTTCTGTCTTTTCATATTTACCATTTCAAAATACTTGGATGTCATCAGTATATAGGACTCCTGAAGAAATGTCTGATCCTTCCACTTGGAAGGACAAATGTCTGTCTAGAAGACTGAGTTAGCCAACCCAGAATTTTACTCCTATTTGTTCTTTGACCCAGTTTAAAAGGTATGTGGCTGAATTTTACTCCCTGAAGTCCAAATGCCTCTGTTCAGACAAATAACATTAGCATGTAAGACCAAGAATTTTTAATATTCCTGTACTGTGAATGGCTCAACAGTTAAAGGAGCTGTCATGTTAAGCTCATTCCCAATCTCTCTTATTTTATGTACATACATACACGTACACATACATATATATACATTTGCTCATCAACACAACTAAAGAACCACTACCAGTCCATATATCCCTTGCCATTTCTCACCATCTCACATCACTCTTAGCATGTATGAGCTCAGTTTCTCCTTTCATGCCTCTATGTATTCTACACACATTGCAGACTTATTTTCCCTGTAACACAAGTCTGCTCATTATCATCATCATCACTGAAATGATATTATCATAACTGTGGTATCCGGTTTTAATGGCAAGTGTGAGAAATAAACTCTGGCTAATTTAAGCAGAAAATGATGTACTTAATGGAATTTGGTCATTTCTGTGATCCCTAAAAAGTACAGAGAAACATATCTAAAGTTAGACAGTCAGGATTCCCTTCTCAGAGATGCTCTGAGCAAGGCACACAGCCTCCACTGCCAGACTCTGCAGCATGCATGACCCACCTGTTGGAGGCAGAGTTTTGAGTGCTGCTGATAGATCTGCTCTCTGTGCTGACTCCAAGAGCTGCTAGCACCACGGTCCCCAGAAAGAATAGTGTGGTGGGTACTTCATTGTTTGATCCATTTCAGACTCAAAGTCTGATATCATTTATTATTTATAACACTTAATACATACCAAAGTCTTTGTATCCATTACCTTCATAATATCTCCGCAAAATGGTTATTTTTTTTGCCATTTTAAAAGTTAGGAAATAAAATCCTAAACTTTCATGATCAAGAGAGAATGCAAATGATGAAATTTAAACCGGGAATGTATAGGCTCATTGAAATGTGAGTTTCACGAGAGCAAGATTTAATTGAGTCATACAAAGATTAACCACTAGCACATTATCTGTAGTTGTGCCTGGTACAGAGCATGGTCTCAATTAAGCATCTACAGTCAATCATCAGACAGGATCCAGGGACCCCACAGATGTCACTGCAACTCACCATCACCGTGTCTTTCTCTCCACCATGTCCTATACCCTGCCAGATTATATTAACCAAAGGCAGAAGTCATCTCTTTTCTATCATCCCCTTCTAAATACACAGGAATTAACTATCATTGCCTGGCCTAAGTCATAAGCAATGTATGAACCATTCACTGAGTCTGACATTATAAAACGTTCAATTGACCAAACCTGGACTATTTTTGAACTCTTAGAAAAAACAAACTGAACTATGTAGGCTGGAGTAAAAGGAGGATCATTCTCTCAAATTTAAGTTTAGGGTGTTTTATCATTAATAAAAGCAATAGAAATGACAATAAACAGACAAAAGCAACAAAGACCCATTGTGTAGAGCACAGTCTTACATTGATAATATGCTGTCGGCACTTAGAGTGCTTAACTATCAATTCCCTCTTTGACGCCTCAAGAATGCCACCAGTATTACACAGTCTTTGTATTAACAGTTAAGGAAACTCAAAATCAGAGAGGTTAAGTAACATAGTAAAAGGCAACATAGTAAAAGCACAGTACAGTCAAGAGTTCAGGCTAGAATTTTGATTTCTTTCTCTATGCCCTTTTTTCCCTGTAGGCTGGAAACTTATAAAAATATGACAGGGTGGTGGATAATTAGCCTTCTCAAGAGCAGAGAGTCTTCAAACTAAGGAATTTGTGTTCAGGTAGCACTTCTATTTATAAGGATATCTTATTTTCTTAAAATAATCCACGTAGGTCACCTTATTGACTAAAGAAACATCTCACTGCCCTCACCACTTTCAGCCACAGTGCTGATTAGTGTCTTTTGAAACCTATTTAGGGGAGGATGTTGTATCACCATGACCCTCTGTCTAATAAATCTGACGTTTTTAGATGGCAACAAATGGCTATAAAATTGGCCCCTTGAGACTAATAGCCCAGCAGCATTTACATGTAATTATTCTGCCCAAGAATTTAATTTTGTTGGCCACAAAAGTTGTGCTGAGTAGAAAGACCCTGAACAGTGAACCTTGGACTCAAGTGGTAGACATTAGCATGAGCCCTGGATTCTAAAACGTACTTTCCAATGCTTAAAAGAATTCCCAATGACTGAATATATTTCTGCAACAAATTAGGATAATGCTTCACTCTGTTTGGCACTAATTACTCTGCAAATGTTACAAGTGGGTTCTTTTTGGGCCCTCATATTATCATATTTGTCATAGTTTCATACTTCTGACTGCCTGCCTCGAGTCACGGGTCATGAATTAACCATTTTCCCTGGAAACTTGCACTGCCCTGCCTGCTCCTTCCAGTCAAAGGTCTTGTGATACTGCTGGATAAAGAGGGCACCATGATTACCATTGGCTCCCATCCTCTTTTTTGACAGATGAAGAAAAGATCCAGAGAGATTCAGTGACTAAGTCAACCATGTAAAACTAGATGAGGAAAGCAGAGGTTGTTTCTTTATACTATTCCTACTACAGTGTGCTTATTTGTCCATTTTTTTCATGTAATTATGAGGGCCTACAATGTGCCAGACATTGCATGATACATGGAAATATAAAAGTCAACTGAAGAGGTTTGGGACCTACTTTCAAGAAGTTTTTATTCTAATGGTAGGCATAAAAAATCAGTTATCAAATAATATAAAAAATTTCAATTTGAGATAAAAGTTATGAAAAAAATGTTCTAGAAAGGGATTAGTGATAGGAAGAAGTGATTCAAACAACAGTTGAGAAGTACTCTGGGAAGACTGATGCTTAAAGAGAGAGTTGAAACATAAGAATGAACTAACCATAGAAAGAAATAAGGAAATGGCATGTGGGGTAATAACCTATATCCTAGAGTTCAAAAGAGCTTGGATTATTTAAAGAAAGTAAAAAGGCCAATGTGACTGATAAGTATTTTTCAGATATAGTTTGACTATAGGACTGGCAACTTTCTGATGGTTGGGACGTAAAGGAAGAAGGAAAAAGAGAAATCAGGAATTTTTATATAAGCATGTTGAGACATCAAGTAGCTGATACCGTCACTGATTGAAATGGAAAAGTCATCTGATGTGACATTAGGAATCAGGTGTGTCAAGTCTGAGATTCCTGTGAAACAAGATGAAAGAAGATGTTTCCTGTGAAACATCAAAGAGGTAGCTGGTCATCTACAGGTCTGAATGGACCTACACAGATGGAGAGACCTCTGCCTTCACTGAGTTTGCAGTGCTGGATGAGATTGAAGAGTCCTTATAATATGCAAAATTTGATTAATAAGACCGTAAATGGTGCTACTTCACATTACTTAACCTAGGGAATACAAGTGATGGAATCCATTGCTGTTATTTCCTCTCCTTCATAGGAAAGATAATAAGCAAATAGAAAAACTGGTTATATTCCAAGAAGGTGCTATTCCCTGTGCCACTTGTAACAGAATCTTTCTTACTCTTGGGAAATAAAGTGGAACATGGATTTTGGAGATCTAGTATGAATCCTAGCTCTGAATCTCAGTTATCTCATTTGTAAATTGGGGCTATCATGCCTGTCTGACATAGTTTTGAGGAAGATTAAATTCAAATAAAGGATATTAAGTGTCAAAGCACCTCACACCAAGTTAAAGCTAAATAAATATTCATGATCATAGTCAGACATTAATCCCAGTCATCGACCTCAATTTCTTGGAGTATTGTATTTGAAACAGCACCCCTATCCAAGGGCAGAAATCAAAAAATTAAATAGAGAAGAATATATTGGATTATTACAGAGAAAACCAAATGGTTGTAGCTCTCAATGCCCTGAAGTTCATATGATACCATCAAGAAACCTTTCTCTGCATCTCTTTTTGGTGTGCCTTTCTGTGTTGTCTTCATTCTGAGGCTGACACTGAGTCAATGACAAAATGACACCAGCAGCTCCAAAATGGCTATTGGCTGTGCAAACCCCAGGAGAAAGAGATAATATCCTTCTCAGTAGTTCTAATTAAAGTACTGAGGCTGAGTTCCATTTTCAGATTCCCTGAACCGAATAGTATAGTCATAGAAACAGGGGTGGAAGGATTTTTCAGTCCCTCACGAATCCAGAGTGGAGGATGGGGAGTTCCAAAATGAAAATCAAGGTGTGGTTTCAAAGCAAAAGAGACGTGATATCTGAAGATGTTAAAATGAGAGTCCCTAAGTTAAAGGAGCAAAACAACTCTGAGAAGAGTATGAGGCTAGCACATTAACAGACGACTAGAATATTTAGTAAAGCTACATCATATATGCTCAGAGGGCTAGGAAACGCAGCAGAAGATGCAACCAACTAAGCAAAATAAGAATGGAAAAATAAATATCAGAAAATAATTTGACAATTAGGGACAGTAAAACTGGAGTTTAAAATAACTGAAGTAGTTACCTATTCCTTAGCAATCCAACTTCTGGGCATCCCTCCCTGTGAAGAATCTGTATTTATAGTCACTCACAATTAGAAATTAAGATGCTTATTAAGGATTATCAATGAATGACGATTTCTTCTTCTTGACTTGGAAAAAGGTTGGCATGTTTATGCACACCAGAGCCCCAGCCCTTTTTATGTGCTCTACCAAGGAACAAAGTTATTTTTGAGACTTTCCTCTCTCTCACTCACCACATCACTTTGATCTCTAAATCCTCCATTGTTACTTTCTAATTATGTCCCGTTCAGTTCATCTCCATAGCTAACTACAATCCAAGCTAACAGTATTTCTCACCCAGACTACTGCCACAGAAAGCTGATCCAGAGATTCTTTAACAAATAAAAATGAAATATTGCTATTAATTCTCTTTGATGCCTTAGTCCTTAAAAAGAAAACAAAATATTTTCAATAGCCTACCAGGCTTTCATATGGCACAGCCCCTGCTTATCTCTCCAGCCTCAACTCATGATATTTTCATGCTCATTCTCTAAGGCCCAGGCATCTTGCCCTTACTCCATTCATAGTTCCTTTTGTACATCCTTCCAACTTCAGGAAATTCATTTATTCTGTTTACTCTTCCCTGTCCTATCTTTAACTGACTACCCATACTGTCTTTAACTAAGCAATTTGTATCATTCAGACAGATATTCAGTCACTGCTTCCTCAAGTCCTTTCTTGAGCCCCGAAACTAGGTAAGTTCCTGATATAGGTTCTAACAGCTCCCAGTATTTCCCCTTCATAGCATTTATTTGTCATAATAAAATAATCACACTCTACAAGCCCATAAACTCCCCAAGGTTTAGGACTGGTTGTCTTGACACACCCCAGAATGAAGCTGCTGAGAAAGAGCAGTTTAAAAAGCTGATCCTGAGCAAAAGAACATGGAAACCTAATACTCCTTAAATAGCTTCTTAAATACAGTCATCAATCAAAAGTCATGTCTTTGTGGATCTTCATTACATGGGGAGCCTACTGAAAATGCACAGCTCCTTATTGGAAAACACATAGAACAGAGTCTCACAAAGAATTCATTGAAATTAAGAACTTAAACAGATACAACTGAGCCCAAGAAATTATGGTCCTGTTGTCAACAAGAGGCAACCCAACTGAATACACTATTTTTGATAACATCTTAGGATCTAAAAATGTTAACTGAAGGCCAGGATGGAAAAGCTGCTAAACCAGCACTTTCTAACACAAGAAGCAGCAACAGTCTAGCTTCCAAGTAATGAGTTAGGAGTGAGAATAGAAAAGTCGCAGTTTACTAAATCTGTACAATGTCCTGTTAGGAACTGAAAGAAGTTGAAGACTTGGGCCACGGCCACCAAGTCCCCATGCTCAGATCAAAAATTAAATATTATTTTAAACCAAACCACCATAGAATTCATGCTACTTGTAATGCTAAATTCAGTTTACTGCTTGTTATGCTGGGTTATTTAATCAGACTGGATTCGGTCAAACCAGATCTGGATAAGATGTTAGAGATGAAAATGCAGCCAAAGACCCAATGGACAAGCACGGACAGAGAATACTGTCTGTGGGGAAGCAGAGAGAGGATGCCTGGTGGAAGACAGTAGAGGAGTGCACTGAGTCAGTCAGTGGAACTGAGTTCTAGAAAATGGGCTTGAACAAAGACACAGAAAATATGAAAGTGGCAGCGATGACACCCACGGACAGCGGTGAAAACCAATGATCACTTCAATCCACAAAATATTTTCACACCATCCTCTCACTGAACCAGCAAGAAGGCTTAGAGCTGGAAACATACATATATATCAAGGCCTTTGACTTGGTCCAGATGAATGACAGTAGGTGAATTACAGTAGTCACTGGGAATGACATCTGCACATGGAATCAGTCTTTCTCCACTATCTCTATTGTGGAGACTTCAGTGGATGCCAATCGATCAAGAATGTCTTTATCTTGACTTTCAACTCATCCAGTATCACCCACAGCCTACCTGGATAGTCTTCTTCACTCTTACAGGCCTCATATTAAAGCACCATCACCACAATATAGTCACTCACACCCCCACATCTCTACACCAGCCCTCCAGGCTGCTGCTCTTTCCTGTCTGCACATTCAAGACTTGGCTCAGATACCACTTCCACCAGAAGAACTTTCCTGACCTGTGTTTTTCTAAACAACTATAACACTTTTTTTTAAAGATTTTATTTATTTAAGCATATGAGAGTTGGGGTACAGGCCAGGGGGATGGGGAGGGTGAAAGGCTTCACCAGAGACAAAGTGGGGAGCAGAACAGGAAGATCTACTGAAATACACTGTTGAGGGGAGCAGTGGGCATGCAGGAGAGGTCTGCTGTGCCATGTGGGTCCCCTCCTCAGGCAGGGATCGAACTCATGCTGCAGTAGCTGCGGAAGCGCCACAGTTGAGGACCTCAACCCCTTGCGCCATCAGGGAGGCCCTAAACAACTATAACACTTTTAAGACTCTAACAGTAACACATTCTTAGATAGTGTTCAGAGTGATGATGTTTTCCCATGTATTTACTTTTGTCTTTTAAACTGGACAACTTTTGGGTAAGGACAGTATTTTGAGTCTCTTTGTCCCCTAGGTATTTCACTCTATATAAAACTCACAGTAGTGCTGAATACTCTTATTATTTGATAAATCCACCTTCTTCTCTATCATGGGTAAATGTTAAGAAAAATCTTGAGGGAATAGATTAAAATCTGCAGGGCCTGATACAACAGAATTTTAGGGCTAACTTCCAGCCTTTCCCCTGACAGATGCCTGCATAATATCCCCTTCATTATTTTTTAAAATCAGTTTATATTTTAATGCAGTAATAGAATTTTGGACAGCTCCCAAGTGTAAAATTATCATCAAAGAGTAACTCCCCACTTTAAGATTAAGAAAAACTAAAGCTATTTGAGGTAGCCAAGGGGACAGGGAGAAGAATAAGTAATGAACTGGTATCAAAAAAGCTTAAACAAGAAAAACAATGCACAGACTGGAAGACCTGGCCACTAATCTTGATTTCTCAAAGCACTCCATGACCCTAAGAAATCAGTCAGCAGTTTTTTGAGCTTCTAATTAAAGACAATCTCCTCCTATCTGCAGTATAGTGTTCTACTTTGTTTATTCTACATTATTATTCTAAGACATGTCCTTCTATGCTGTCTCCTGACTCCAGACTAACCCATGAATCCAGACCCTTATCCAGAAACAGTATAATTTCTCTAAAACACAGACATGATGTCACCTCCCTGTTGAAATGCCTTAATGATTCGCTGTCACTTAAAGATAAAATCCAAACTTATTAGCATGCTGTAGAAGGCACTTCACAATCTATTTCTTACTTACTGCACTTTCTTCTCTTTCCAAGTCCCCCTTTGTCTCCCAATTGCCAGTCATACTTTTATTTAGTGCAACTCACATTTGAATTGTCTCATCCAAACTTTCTTTCAAGCACGAAATTCTTATTAAGAATGCTCTATCCATCCATAAACCTGTAATATAATAACCTTTTATTCACTGAACTTCAACTTTCACATCCTTTCTTCTTAGAAGCTGTCCCTGGCTCCAATCCTAAATTGGATGCCTAGTTTATAGTCTCCGACCTACACTTAGCCACACTCAGCATAGGTCACACTGGGCTGTAGTTTTCTAGTTACTTCTCTATGTCACTCCAAGACTGTGATCTCCTTTTAGGTAGACTCGGTGCGGGCCAGCTGCTTGTGCCGCCTGACAAAAATCTGTGTATGAGGGACACCCCTGAAAGATCTGGATGCTCCAAAGGCTGGCCCCTGCCAGACTCCTTTTCTTTTGGCTAAATTGTAATTTTGTGATTTCATGACATATGCTTACTGGTACAATATTCACAGGGGTGGTTATAAAATTGGCTGTTTTGTTAAAATAATTGGATGCTATGCATTTTGATGATGAACTACTGATTGGCAATACTGTAACACAAATTCTAAAACCAATACTGCAAATCCAGGCAGGATCAAGTGCAATTGGAATGTGGTTGTTTTACAAACTCAAAAGTTAGTTATTAGATAATTTCCCAGATCTAAACATTCGCTATGGGAAATGGCCTTGGGAACTGAAGAAAGACCTCTGTAACTTGGCCCATCATGGAAGGCTCTGTATCTCCCAGGTGATAAAAGAGTCACATAAACCCTACCTACCCTCCACCCCTCTTCTCTGCCTGTTTTACTTAAATAGTAATCATATATAAAAAGTCTCCCTAATAAAAAATATTGTTATTAGTTTAACTCTAGACCTTGCGGCTAGTAGTCTGTCTTATACTCAGAGTAAAAACAAAATAATTAGTTGTGACTGCGCAAAGTTGCTAAACCTGCCTTAACATTAAAAAACTAGTATGCTGATAGAAACATGTCGTCTCTCATGTAGGCTTTACCTTAAAACAGTATATGTCATAACTCGACTGGAAGTCATAAAGACCCCGAGGTGTTCTTAAGAAAAAAAATGTAATGATTGCTATCTTTCTGCTCTATGCACATGATGATGTAATCCCACTGCTTGCTTGTAATGTATAAATAAAGGACGGCTGAGACCCTCAAGAGGAGGTTTGCTACACTCTGATCAAGTGATAGTGACTGCTCAATCCCCCTCATTCGCCGACGCCATCTCCTCCTGTGGGAACCTGGCCTTAGCCAGCGCTGGTCCCTGGCACACTATGTCTCTTTGTGGCTGAGGTATCTCCTGGGCAAAGCACAGTTCCTAGTCCATAGTATATAAATGTTCAGTAAGTAGTTCCAATGGGGGGAAGGTCAGGGTGAGCAAGGGAGGAAGGAGGAATGGAGGGAGAAAGACAGCAAAGAAGTATAAAAGGAAGAAAGAAAGAGGGAAAATAAGAAAGGAAATAATTATTTCTGGGGTAAACAAAGCATTCATTGCCATAGCTTTTCCAAATGAGACAGCTATTTCTATGATCAAAAAATTATCTAACAAGTTTCCACTGCAGGAAACACTAAAACTCCCTCCATGAATGAAGGGAAATAGGAATTTTCTCGATTTTAAGCAGTTGTTCATTTCAGAAAAATATGTACAGATGGGTGATATATCAGTAATATGCTCTGGAAGTGTGAACATGGTATACTGATGATAGCAAAAGGAGATTTATTTTGAGATCTGAAACCCCTGGGCTAGAGGCATATAGCTTACTTACTTCCTAAGCATGGAATTTCATTTGCTTTGGAAAGAGATAATCTCAAAAGCACACAGTTTGCTACAACAATAAAAATCATGCTATAATATGGTCTCAAGAGATGTTACATATGTGTTACTTTTACCTGTCCAGGAGGAAACTTTAACAGAACAGCTAGAGGACCCTTAACTAAAGGAAATTATTACCTCAAAACAAAGATTATCAATTTTCAATTTACAGAATGTTTTCAAGTGTATTAGAGCATCTCTTTCTCCCAACAGCATTTTCTACTGGGAAAAAAATATATCCAATTATAACAGTTTATCTAGGACTTTATTACTGATTCTATATATTTCTACATTTTACAAATCTTCTGCAGTGGGCATAATTTTCTTTATGATCAGATAAAAATAATTCAGAAAAGTCCAATTTGCCCTTTCATTTTTGACATAAGCCACTAAGTAGCAAGGTCAGGATAGAAAGAGGTTGAAAAGTTGGTCAGAATATCAAAGGAGGTGGATCAACAGAGCATGAATATGAATTATCATGGGGTTTTATTGCTGCTCTGAAATCCCTTGGGGAATAATAGAGGGAAATGCCATCAGCCACCTGGGGTGTTCAGAATAAAAAGCAGCATGCTATTACATCATTCAGATACTGGTCTCCATCTTGAGTGAAGCAGAGGCAATCACAACAGGGCCAGGCAAGGACTACCTTTGAATGAGCATCTAAAATATCCTCAAAAAATTGAGATGTCCCCTGGGAGCTGTGTCCTCGAGTATCTTAGGGACTCAACAATTTGCAGCACCTATAATCTTCAATTTATCCATTCTTAATTTGTTTTTCTCGATGCTACTCTACCACGGGAAACTCTCAAGACACTATAATTGCCTCTTGAACCTGAGCAACAGCCTTTTTATTCTCAATTGATAAGATTCTTAAACTGACTTAGAAACAGTTTCCCATAATATTAAAGAAAAGAGAAAAATGAGAAATGTGTATTTCTCTTCCCCATGAAGTCCATTCTAGCACATAAATTTACCACCCATATAGATTTGAATTATGATTCCCAATAAAAAAATTTTAGATGGATTCATAACCAACTAAGTCAGAGACACATATTACTTTATTTACTTTTTAGTTCATAAAGCAAAACTTTTGCTGCTATATGTAAGTTTTTCCACATTTGAAATATTACTTACACATAATACAGAATATACTTTATCATTTATATTTAACAAATATAGGATAAATATATTCTATGTTTGCTGTTGTATATTTATGCTATAATACATGGTGATTAAAAGGGTGGGAAATTTCAATCACATCCCCATCATCTCCTGCTTTATTCTCTTGCTTTTTTCCTTGATTTCTATAATTTCCTAAACTGAATATACATGAAAATAGTTGTATGCTTATAACATAACAATTTGAAAGTGGTGCTACTGCAGCTATGTGAAAAATGAGCAGGAGTCATCACAATTCATGTTAACCATTGAGACCACAAAGACCTGACTGAAATTGCCCATCTTTTTCCAAACCTACAGGTCATGCCTCACCCTCATGTTGGACCAGAGATGCCATGGAGGGTCCTACCTGCACATCATCCCAATCACAGCAAACTGACCTCAGTATTACAACAGTAAGACATACCTACATACGTACTGCTAACAGCTCTAAAACATAATTGAATGGATAATAATATGTCTGTATTCAAATAAATCCTTCAAAGAAGTTTCATTTTCCCACACCTAGTGATTTTTTCCTTCTTATATGTAGGTTATCTATCTTTAACAAGTTAAAAAAAAAACTTTCAAAAGTTTAAGACATAGAATATTGAGTCATTTTTAGTTTAATGTGAGTGACTTTCCAGATATTCTTGTGAGAGTAGTTGATAATGGAAAAGGAGAGTTTATAGAACATGAATGTAAGAGAATGTGGTACAAGTCAGAACAGAAGAAAAAATATCAGCTAGAATGAAAAATCAATTCATTCTATTCTCAATATGATCTGAGGTTTGTCCTTTATTCCATTCCATTAAAAGTCAAGAGATTAGAAAAGTAGATAAGAAAAAAAAAATGTGTGTGTTATGTATATTTGGAAAAGATATTAACCTCCAAGCTCTAGTTATCTTACATGTCAAAGAGAAATGGTACTACCTATGATTTCTGGATGGTCATAAAGATTAAGTCAGATGGTATATGTTTAATGATTGTCCTATAAATGACATTCACAAATGACCATGGTCATTAGAAGATGGAGAAATGCAGATAATACCTACTAGAGTAGTCAAAAGACTACATCTAAATGTTACTAAAGAGCATCCCTGATGGCGCAAGGGATTGAGCACCACACCGTGGGGCTTCTGCAACTGCTGCAACACGAGTTTGATCCCCAGCCAGGAAGGGGACCCACATGGCTCAGCAGACCTCTCCTGCCTTACCCACCTTTCCCCTCAACAGTATATTTCAGTCAATTTGCCTGTTCTCCCCCCCACTCTGTCTCTGGTGAATCCTCTCACCCCCCATGCCTCTGGCCTGTACCCCAGTTCTTGTATGCATAAATTTTTTAAAATCTTAAAAAATATTAAATGTTACTAAAATATTTGTTCAACAAATATTCATGTGCCCTACCACATTTTTAATAGCATACTCATAAGTCCTAGATAAATGAGACTCATTGTCTTCAGTTACTCATTTTATATGTGAACTTGGAGACAAAACAGAGGCTATGAGAAGCCTACAGAGGACTGAGTATTATTATGAAGTTTTATTAGAGCTCTACCTCTTAGCAATTAAGACCCACAAAGTCCCACAGGTAAACCACAAGAAAACAGAACCCAGCTAAGAGAACTCTATTCCTATAGCATGTACTGCATATGAAAGTCTTAAGAGTAATTGAGTCTTCCAAGACTAATTCAAAAATTTACCAAAGATTTTATATATCCTGATATTAAAAAACATGCTCAAGTCCAACCTTCTCTGATCACTACAACAAAACACATTATAAAGGATTATAGGCAGAATCTTGCATTTTCTAGGGATCTTACTCTAGATTCTAGTCCAAAGAGACCAAAGAAACACCCCAGCAGCTCCCAAAGGCATCAGAAGTGTTAAATCCACTAGATTTAAATATCAGAGAAAAAACTACACATTTTGCATTTTTTTCTAAAATTTGTGGTGATTCATAGAAGGGCTTTAATCACTCCAAAGATGCTTGCAGATAGAGCAGAAAAAAGACAAAGAAATAAAGTAACAATGAGAAGCCATTATGCTAATGATGGCCATTTGAGGCTCTTTCCCTTTGTGGAGATAATGTTAGAACAAGCATAAGGGGAACAACAATTCACTTTTCTTAGTTCAGTTTGTGCCAATTCTATTATAACATTAGAAACTTAATGATTAATATTAAGTCTCTGTACTTCAGTCTCAGCTTTGGCAAGCTTAATTTAAATATTCCTTAACACCAGGAAATAAAAATGTTTTCCCTAGGAAAGGCAAGAAATCTTTCTTTTTGGCAGATTTATCCTACAGGAAAGCATTAGGTGAAACTCTTTTCATAAGTTAGGGATCCAATAAATGCTTCTTATTTCTTGTATTCATCCTTTAATCCCCTACAAGCTTTAGAATATGCCATTTCTTTATAAGGCTTCTCTGAGAGTCACTGTCTCCCACATCTGTGACCCTGTAGCACTTCTCTAGACTTTCCACAGTCCAGGCCTGACTACCTCACATTGAAATGCATAGTGCGGTAACTGAATTCCTCCTGATATCAGCTGACAAACAACAGATACATCAGAATCATTGTTGCAGGAAAGCTGTTGAAAGTCAAAGGTGCTCAGGCCCCATCAGAATTTCTGATTCAGGAAGTCCATTCAGGAGACAAAATTTTGTTTTTTCATCAGAGAGTCATCATACCAGTGTATCTAATACCCTAAAAGTAAATATTTTAAGTATTCAAATCAAATTAGTAAGAGTTAAGAAAAAAGGCAACAAATTCCATTTTGCAACATTATTCTTCCAAACTCAGTTCTGTCTCTGGTCTTAGGGCACAGGAAGATGAACAGCAGTTTGAGACAATGCTTGAAAGCATGAACTTCAGAGCTCATTGGTTGGGCTTAAACTCTGATTCAAGTCATCAAATATGTGAGCTTAGACAAGCAAATTGCCCTCTTCTTTCAGTTTCAGTTTCTTCCTAGGTAAAGCAATCACAATAGTGACTATCTCATGGAGCAGAAATATGTGGGTTAATGATGTATCTAAAGTACATAAAGCAGTTCCAAGTAGTGAGTGAGAGCAATGTTTGTGATTAATAAATACTAATAAATGAGAGGAACAGACCACCTCTCCCATCTTGCTCCCATGCTCCAGGCATTTAAGTCTTCCTTTTCTCTTTTCCAAATAATAATAATAAATGAGAAAAGTTATGCTAGTGGTTGATTTTACTTTTATTTAGAGGCTTTGAAAGTTCCACAGATCGTTCTGATGCAGAGAGGTAGATCCAGAAGAGAGAGGCAAAGATTAGCAACTCAGCAGATTTCAAACTTTTCCAAAGTAACATGGTGGTTTCCCTTGTGCAGTATGATAGCATTTATAAAAAAGACATCTGACAATCTGACCATCATGAGATCAGTTTTAGCAACATCTATAATTATTCTTTGGAAATTTGTCCTAGCTGAGACTTGTCAGAATCTGTGTGAGCAGATCTGCCTCAGAGATTTTTCTTTCTGCTGCTACTCCAAATAAGTTAAGTCACTAAAGGCAGTAGAGAATAAAAAAGTTCTTAAAGCTGAACGGTCTAGCAGGTACCCATCACTAATAAAACGAGAGAAAAAATAAGTAAGATCTAAATAGATACTTATTCTCTATAGGAAATAAACCTTACTATAGGAGAATAAGATATGAACAAAAATGTAAGTGTGCTAATTTGGTAAGATTAGTATCTTGAGAGAAATTATGACAATTAACATGTTTTCCATTATGATTAATATAAGAACTTAATGAAAATTAAGTAGCTTTGTCACACAATTATAATAAAAGTTATACATATAGTTTACTACATGGAAATAGTGATCAAAATAACATTAGTTTAAATCATGCGTTAGTAATTGAAGACAAATTAGTATAAATTACATGACATTTACATATATCTGTATATTTACAAATGTATATATCAACTTTATCTCTAATCATGTAAAAATACTTTCTCCACTAAGGAAGAATAAGATTTCCATTTTAATACTGCCTAGTGGTCACACCACTGAATTGAAAATCTAACACCACATTTTGCTTGATGATCTAGGACAAAAAATTTTGGTAAAAGAAAAAGGACATTTTCCAGGAACTAAGTTTTCTGGCTAAGCATGTCATGAAAACAACAAACCTAAGACCTACAGGATTTCAAGCGAGATTTCCCACTCCAGTCTAACCCACTCAACTTACAGCAAGCAGGAAGGTGAACCTCTCTAGCTTTTATTTTTATAAAAATAAAAAAGTAATCTAGTACCATGTCTATAGAAATGTTATTAGCACTAAATCAATACTCTTGCTAATCTAGACCTCTCTGAAGCTGCTAGTAAGTTTGCAGAATCTTTGATAACTGATAAGCCTGGCAATGCCCAACAGCATCTCATAGGAGGAGTTTTCAATGAAGCTTATAGAGTACAAGCCCTCTCTACATTAAAACATACTTCACAGTTCTCTTCTGACTCATTCTACCATCTTGACCCATAATAACCATTGGAGCCCACTGTCAGGGCAAAGGGTATTTGTCCTGAAGGGCTAGTTCTGTGTCTCTGAAGCCTCTATCTGCAGCATGAAATTCCCAGGGCTCTAGCGTCAGATATACTGCTCTGGGTTTTCAGGGTCCTTCATATATGACAATATTTATATAAAGATTTCATAGTGACTCCCCAGGAAGTAGGGATATGGCAAATAATTCCAAGTCTAAATATACACAGATCCTTAAAAGAGAATTTAAAAATTCTAGTTCAAAGGTGTACTGCATATAATTTCACAAACTGCAGGTGTATTTTACAATTTACATTAACTAACATGTATTTAAATAACTGCCACATATCAGGTTCTGTACAAAGAACTTTATGTACCTTTTCTGATGACATTTTGAGAAGATAGTGGAGGTTTAGAGAAGATGCTCTTACTTTGGTATGTCTTTCTGATAACACAGCCCTCCTTCTAAAGG
This sequence comes from Galemys pyrenaicus, assembly GCA_019455555.1. NCBI lineage: Eukaryota > Metazoa > Chordata > Mammalia > Eulipotyphla > Talpidae > Galemys > Galemys pyrenaicus. Next base: position 877,257 of record JAGFMF010012132.1, on the reverse strand, counting down.
AAATCCCTAGACTCTCATAATGCTAGTTGTAAATTTATCTTGAACAATTTCTCTTCTCCATCATTCTAGCTTCTATCCCTGTGTATCTGTGGATCTTTTTTTTTTTTCATTCTACAAACATTTGACCAGTAGTATCTACAACTGCTGTGATTTCAGCCTATCCTTGACCATATTTTAAATTCTTCCTTAGAAATTAATTGTGCTATTTCAGCCTTACCCTAGCCCTTTCCTCAGCTCTGTTACTAATATCTAAAGCAAAGATCTTAAGCTGATGACTTGTAAGTAGGAAGTAGCAAACATTTTTCTATTGGTCTACCACATGTACTTTTGTTTTCATTTTGAAATAACTGCAGACTTTTAAACTTGAGAGAATTTCACTTTTTATTTTTTTTTTTTTGGTAAATTAAGAAGGGTGGCAACCATTGGTTAGGAATAAATAGACACCAGCCCCTCTAAGATGGGATATGAGATATTTATTCACCATTAATACTATCTCTTGGGCCCCCATAAACTGGAGAGCTTTAGATCTGTGATTTAACAATTTTTTTTCTTATTTTAAAATGACAACTTGTATAATCAGTGAATCTGAACAACCTCTGACCAATATGTCATAATATAACACAATAATTAATCCTCAGCTCTATCTTTGTAGGAGTCATAATTTAAGATACTGAAATATATCAAACGGAAAACAGAAAGATAAAATTTGTGTTTCTACCATCAGGTCCTACTGAGGTAGGTCTGACAAAGGAATGATGTATTAGAATCAAAATCACCGTGCACAAAAAATAATGTCCCTGTTCTCTTCTCCAGCATTATAGACCCATAAGCCTTTTTATGGGGGACAGATGTGATGATCCAGATGGAGAATTACATTAAGCCTGATGACTCTATCCAGGCATGCCGCCTATTTCCAGGCCCAAAGGCAGCAACTCTGAACTGAAAGATGGAAGCAATGACCAGCCAGCAGATTAACTCTGATGGGCAGGAATCTCCATAGCTAACTTCATCTAATAATTGGTCAGCTCCTTGAGCTTCAGTGTTGTGTTTTTTTCTTTGGGAATTACAACCTCTGGCTCAGTCAAAGAAGCTAATTAATGATAAACTCTGTTTCAGGGAATTAGAACTGACAGTTTAATTCTACACACAGTTCTGACAACTCTGGTGTTGAGAAATTTCCCTGTGTCCCACTAGTAAATCTGTGCACATAGCACCTTAGAGGACCCAAAATAATTACCCGTAGGTATTTCATGTGTAGAAACCTATCCTATGGATAATTCACACATGTGCCATGTCATTTATTACAGAATTATTTACAAATAAAAAAATGAAATTCTTCTGAATGTCTACTAATTACAGGTAGAGCAAAGGTTAAATAAATTACAATGCAGCCAAACAGTAATATGCATAAATTATAGGAAATTGGGATTTCCATCTTTTTTCTTGATGAAGACCAGGAACTGGCAAACTTTTCCAGGTAGTATTTTAGGTTTATACTCCATAAGATCTGTCTTCTAACTATTCAACTCTGCCTTTATAACACAAAGGCATCCATAGACAATACATAAACAAGTGAACATGGTTATGGCCCAATAAAACTATCTCCAAAAGCACATGGCAGTCTTGACTTGACTCAGAGGCCATAGTTTGGCAGACCACTACTAACAACAATCATAAAACACAGTGTTTAATCTACATAGCACCAGTCCAAAAATATCTTCTGCCTTCTAAACAATAGCAGCTAAGATTTACTGAACACTTGTCTGTACGTTGTTAGGCCTGCCACAGGCACAAGTTAGAGTAATTTTATAACAAAACTGATGAGGTGGGTGCTGTTATTATTCCCATTTGCCAAATGAGAAACTGAGACATGAAGAGTCACATAAGTGCTCTTGCTTATAGAGCTAGGAAGTAAGGGATACCTCACCTCATTAAATCTATAACCCTTCGAGGATAAGCTGGGTCATGTGAGATGCCGCTTTAAATCATTAAGCATGATATAAATGGCAGTCAAATTATGAATAATTGCTCTTGCCTTAGAGGAGAGAGAAACAAGTGGAACTGCCAGATCTGCACAGCAAGTTGGTTTAGGGTTTCTACCAGACCTACTTGTTTTCAAGATCCTGCTACGGTTCATTATCACACTATCTTCCAATTAAGTCACTGCCACTGTCAAGTCAAAACAGTAACTTAGAAAATTGTTGCTTTGGGGCATTTCTTTGTCTTCAAACAGCCTCAAATCCTCATTCCTTGTATTGCTTCTTGACTGTCACCCTCACCTGCTCCTAACCCTGAGGTAAATTTATAGCTCTACTGAGGCAACAATGAGGATAACATTACAGGAAGCAGGCCTCATTATTAATCAAGGCTGCCAACACGGACTTCCATGCCTTCGGAATAAATTGCAAAGAAATACCTAAGAATTAGCTGCTTAACACAGTTTGATGAAAAGTCAAATTGACAGGCTCCTCCCCCATATCCAGGCTAATTTTTCACTAACTGTATGCAGGGAGCTATAAAAATATCTCTCAAAGATAACTGCCCGTTAGCAACACATTCCAAACAACTTCTAAGTGTCTCTGCCTATTCTGCACTGCTATTTCCCTGCAAATCTCCCAGTAGCACTGCACACCAGAACTGCCTTCAACTTCTGGAAGTTACCTGACAGCTAAAGCTACAGATTTCTCACACCAAAAGGCAAAAAAATTAGGAATTTTCAGAGACATAATCAAGAGAATTTTAGAATGGACTCCTCTGGTATATTTCCCTGAGTCTTCTGGGTTCTATTCAAAAATAGACTCAGTTCTCCTGAGTACCCTGCTATGATTTATTGATGAGGATAACATAAGTACCATATTTCATCAGCACTAACAGTTATTTCACATTCCACTTTTTGTGTTTCACATTTCTTGAATCAGGGTGCATCTTGCCTACTGGTGTTAAATACAATAACAGCTACTTAGTGTAGTACTACCATAGTTTCCTTTTTCCCTGAAGAATAAATAGTGCATATTAAATTTAGAACATCTTGAAAACAATGACATGAGGTAAAAATGTGTCTATGTAATAGTTAGGCTTCCTTCCTTGTGATCAAGAGAATCCAGCTCTAGCTAAGTTCAGTTCATTTAGCAGAGAAATTAGTGGGAGAATGAATTCCCATAGAATTGGTGGGAAAGTCAGAGGGTCCAGTTCCAGTCAGAGGAGCTACTTCCCTATCTCCTGCAGGGACTGCCATGGAATCAAATGATTAACTTGTTTGAGTCATCTGGGTTCATCTCCCTTTATCACTCTGAGGAGGATCCAGCAGCAGAAGAAAGTGACCACCTGACTGAAAGGTCTGTGCTGCCCCTGACTGCAGCTGCATGGTGAAGAAGGCGCTGGTGGAAGGAGCCTACAATGGCTGCTGGGAGAACTTCAAGTGCCATTGCAGGAAAGCAGAAACCCTGATTGACAGCTCCGACCCCTTACCCTCTCAGCCCCCACCAATACTGCATACAAAAAGGGGAGAGGCAATTTCTGCAAAGGAAATCACCACCACCACAGTAGAGTTAAGCAAGAGGAGGTAAGGATGAGTGACTAGAATATATCCCTAACTTGGATAATGAGATCATTGTTACCCCAGTCTCTGATGAGATACTAAGATACTCTCAAGTCTTGTGAGATAAGAAGGATAAGTCATAGATAGCCTAATTAAATTGAAGATTGATACAACTAAGGGGGGGGGAGCATTTCTATGGTAACACTTTCTAGTGTCCAGGGGAGTAGAGTATAGGGGGACAAGGGGACATGAATTTCACCTACAAATCTAATTAGTCTGAACTCTCACTCCCAGCCCTTTGTACCTGTCTTAGACTCACAAAGGAAAATTACCTGGGAGACAGAATCAAAGGCCATTGCTGTGTGATCACCGGTAGTCGGCTGAACTTCCCTGAGCCTCACATTCCTCAGTAACTGGTAACATTTTCCTTCAGTATCTTTCAGATTTACAGAGGAGATAAATTATAAGACTATAAGTATAAGCTCTTCCAAAAGCACTCTTTAGTTATAAACCTGAATGACAATTTTCTGGTCGGCTAAATACTGTCAGTTTTGTGGGGCACAATTAAGGTTTTCCTTAAACTATTTTTTTTCCAGGACAGGCTTTCTTTGGAATTTGACCTACTTTTTTTTTTCCAGTGAAGAACCTAGACTAACACATATAAACTCATTAACACCAAGAGAAACACTTTCATTCACAGCAACCAACTGCTGGTGCTAATTGGAAAAATTCATTGTGCATACCTGCGTTACTGTGAATTCCTCTTTCTACCTCTTTGTAAATTCTATCATCGGTACAAGATGGATTTGTTACTCATGAAATATCAAGGATTTGAGGAAACTCATTAATAACTGATTTCAGATCACCACTGCCCAGGACCCTTTGAAGGTTTCCATCTTTTTCAAATAATGCTTTGCAACATTTACAAGCAAAGAATATGGGTCTTCTAGCCAGGGCATTATGGGATGAAATCCTAACATGGGCTTTGGGTAGCCATTTCATCTACAGCCAGTCACGTAAGTTCTGCGGCCACATAAGTTCACATAACTCTCTGGCCATTATTTCCCATAGTATAATTTGAAAATTGAAATACAATGTTACCAGGTTTTAAAAAATTCAGCAAGTACCTATGCAAAATATCTGGCAATTAGTAGGCTACCTAAGGATCTTAATAAGCAGCAGCAGCATGAGCTTATCATTTTTATTAATTTCTTGATGATGTCATTTACTCCTGACAATATCAAGAGGTACTTATTATTTTCAACAGATGTAGAAACAGACAGAGATTTTAAATCACTTGCTGAAGATGAAACAATTTGCAAATAAAAACTAGACTCAGGATTTGAACACAGATCTATCAGAGCACATACTTTTAACAGCTAGATATAGTCACAGTTCTGTTAGTCACAGTTCTGTGGGGCACAATTTATGTTTCCCTTAAACTTGTATGTGTACTAGTATTATTACAGTTAACATCACTGTATTTTCATTATCTTTGTTACTGAATAAATCCAGCGAGAATACAAAGTAAAATCTGGAGTATATAAGATGCAACAACTCTCTCTCTGAATGGCAGTCAGTGCTACAAACATTGGAGTAAGAGAAATTAGGTTTTAGATTAGGTTTACCTTTTTCAAGTCATGTAATCTTAAATACATCTTTTGCTGAGTCTTAATTTTCTCATCTGTAAGTTAACTTTTACAATAATCACCATATGGGTAGCTTCAAAAACCTAGTATTAAAATGTGTATGATAATACAGTGAGGTGTGTAAAACAATGTGTAAGTATGTTTACATCAGTTTTCATAGATGGCTGCCATTACCAGGGGTCCAGTCATAACCATGTCTCTTGAAGCCACCTTTGTCTAAGAGAAAGTGAGAAAACATGTTTCTGATTCCTCTAATGTAGAAGCTTACACAAACACTGTACCTGCATAAGCAGGATATAACTCAATACCTATAAGAATATTAAAGAATGACAAGAATAAACTGCCTAATCTATCTGTCTCCCTAAGATCAGAGAATACAGAAATAACAATGTAGGATGTCATTATTATTAGTCCTTTGTAACATTAAAACACTGATTTAAAGTCAATTGTATAGTGTCCTCATGGCTTCAATATTACCACCAACTTTCTCTATTTAAAAAACAAACAAACAAACAAAAAAAACAGAAAAATGGATTTGACCCTCTTAGGTGCCAAGCCCTGAAACTTTATGTCTGTCAGTAGAAACATCGCTACACAGAAACCCAGGAAATTAAGGGATATTTATCAGACCTTCATTAGCCAGGATGCAGACATGGTCTACAAGTCAGGGAATAGTTCTGAGTTACTGTGTTAGCTCTGGGGTGATAGACAAGTTCCAGCACTTGCCTGACCTGGTCTATTTTCCTTCCGAAGTACTGATCAGAATTCCCCATAGTGGCTGACAGAAACCAACAAGTGGTTCATGTGTCAGCTGACCCCTCAAACAGGCCTCTAGATCCTCAAGTTATCCTATGAGCACTTATTCTCAGTACAAGATGTCAAGTCATCCTGTACTAACCATAACAGAATTGTCTACAAGAAAATGTGGCAAAGATAATGAACAAAAAAAAAAAAAAAATGGATGATTCATGGAAGAAATTGGACTGAGATATTAAAAGACACAGTTTATAAAACAAGATATCATCAGGCATATTAGACAAAGTAGCTAGCAAACTAATACATCTGTAATTTACAGGCACTAAAATATTGTTCTTCTGAAAATTGAAAAAGACTAAGTTCTGGATCCCACCACACAAGACCAAATGAACAGGTAAATAGAGCCACCAAAGATAAGAAGGGCCACGTGGTTTAGTCAACATCACATCCCAAGTGTTACACACAGGAGGGGGAAGGAGAAAAGGAGGGAGCAAAGAAGGGAGGCAGGCTGAAATCTGTAGTGATATTTAAACAACTCTTGAGAAAGAAATTTCCCAGTTGCTTTATTTAGCTTTAGCATTCCACACAAGTTTATAAACTATGCAAGAACAATACCAAGGCCCAAGAAGTACTGTAAGCACGGTAAGATTTGCACTTTGCTTAAGAAATTACAAAAGTAGGGGCCTCCCTGGTGGCGCAGTGGGTTAAGCAACACACTATGAAGCAAACAGCAGCCACCGCAGCATGAGTTCGATCCCTGCTGCCAGCCCTGCTGCCGGCCAGGCGGAGGACCCACATTGCGCGGCAGACCTCTCCTGCTGTGCCCGCTGCTCCCCTCAGCAGTGTCTTCTGTTGATCTGACTGTTCTGCTCCCAGCTCTCTGTGGTGAATCCTCTCACCCCCCCACACCTCTGGCCTGTACCCCAGTGCTTGTATGCATAAATAAATAAATCTTTAAAAAAAAAAAAAAGAAATTACAAAAGTAGTATCCTAAGCATCATTGTAATCTGAGGTTCTATTTGGTCCTTCTCTCCAAACCCCAACTTCAGGTTACTATGTCTCTATTGTAGTATCTCATTATCACATATGGATGAAGTATGAGAATGTTGGACTGATAATGGATTGTACCAACATTTTTACACAGCAAAAGAAAGTTTTAAAAAACCATCTGAATCCCAATTCAATTTAATGTAAAAAAAATTTTTGACCAAAATGTTTTAAGAATTTTCATAAAATATTTAAGAATTGAAATTAGAAGCAAGCCACATTTTTAAAAAAGCTACAATATTGTTTCAGTTTTCCCAGTTTAGGTTAATATTGTTCAGCTAACTCCTGACTAGACAGAGTTTTAAAACTGTAATTAAATTTATTCATAGATATGATGATGTATAGTATTTACATATGATCAATATTCTGTTCACTCACTAATACGTGAAAGATATTTAGAGAGTATTTATTCTATGTTAAATGTTTATGACCATTAGAAACAGCTAAAGCAGATAAGAAATAGTTAAATATAGATGATCTAGGTCTAAAAGCCAATCTATGACTTCAGAACATCCTCGAAAGTTTGTGGAGTTTTCTCCTAAGCAACTATGCAATTCTAAAACTTAATTTCCCATGCATTAGAGATCTGGTTAAAATGCAAATTCTAGGACTCTACTCAAAAGATTCCAATTTAGTATCTCTAGCAAAAGGACCCAAGGATTTTCATTTTAAATAATCATAGGATAAAGTGTAGATGTGGACTTATTCTTGAGCTGCCCATTTATTCTAGTGATAATTTTGGAGACAATTAATTCTAAAGTGCTTCAAAATTATAGTCAGAAAAACTGAGGAAAATTAATATGGGACATATGTAAAAGGGGTAGAAAAATAGGAGTTTGGGACAATTAATTGTTCTTCTGAAAGAGCATGACAGTTACATAACTTTCAAAAGAATGAAATACTTTTCAAACAAAAAAATCATGCTTCTATTTTTATTCAAAAATATTTGTTATATTTGAGTATCAGGAATATTCTTCCCACTGAAAAATCACAGAAAATGATAGGTACAATTAATATTTGGTATAATGTAATATATGTAGCAGAACATAGTACCTGAAAATATATTTTCAATAAATATTTGTTGATTTAAGTGAACAAATGTTTTAAGTAATACTTCATTGGAAGAAATATTTTCATAGATATTAGAATTTTCTGTTTAACAAAGTTTTTTTTATAATTTTGGGATCTACTTTGTACAGCTGTGTTAAGGTTAACTGTGGGTTTACTAATTCTAAGCAGACTATTGGGGCACCGTTTTTTGTTACCTATGGTTCTGCATTCTAGTACAAGGTCAGAACTGCCCAATCAGTTATAGAACCCCAACACTCCAATGTGTCTTTCAAATTAATCAAGAGCAAAATGCTTGATCACCCTGGGAAGTGTATGCATCTTGAGATTTGAGCAAGAACGCCTGAGGGGCTATTGGATAACAAGGGACCCCAGAAGCTGACCAGTGGAACTCCTTGCTGATAAGATTGAAACCATGGCTGGGGACCTAGGGCTTGATTTCAATCACAATGCTGAGTCATCAAGCAGATGAGAAGTGCGGGGGGGGGGGGGGGGGGGGGGGGGGGGGGGGGGGGGGGGGGGGGGAGTGGTTGTCAGACTCCTGACCCCCTGAAATTACAGATGACAGAGCACATTTTCTAGTTTCACCACTCCCTTTATTCTTTGTCCTCCTTCCCCATACAACTGATGTATAATTCTTCTATCAGTGAAAGGGCCAGGATCTTGCTCTTTGAGTAGCATCCTGCATTGAGCAGCTGCTCCACATTGTTTCTTTCTCAGTGTGGTGCTGTCAATGCAACAATTAACAATAATGCTATTGCACATTTTTAGGCAGTAATCTTTTCAAGCAAATGGCAGAGACTCCCAGTTCAAAGAGACTTTACCTTAAAAAGCAAATAGGAAGTTGTAATAGTGGATCTTCCAACTTCAGGTACAGCTGGATCCAGGGGCAAAAAAGATCTTCCTCTTGCCCCCCTCCCCCAAAAGATTCTATTTCTCTAATCTGCATTATCTGTGTTTGCTCCACTCTCAAGCAAACTCTCCCATTACAGTGACAAGAAAGTCACACCAATTCCACATTCTACTCTACCAGTAATTTTACCAGTAGAAAAAGCGAATACTTCTACCCCAACAGTTAATTCAAAATTCCCCTCAAATGAGCTTTGATTGGAACTGATTAATATGACAGGCCATACACTCATACCCATCTATTCAATAGGAAGACATAGAGCTGGACTTGGAGCATAGCTAGCCATACCCAAACTATGAGGCCTAGAGATGGAAAAATGGTGGTTCCCAAAGGGCAAATAGACACTACTATCTGCAGGTAAAATTTATTATATAACAGTCTATTATAGGTCAAATCAAAACCCTACTGAATGAGCCAAGATAAGTGAGCTTTAAAGAAAAAATTTGTGTGAGAGCAAGTGACATGCCTGGGTAAGAGGCATGTACAAATGCCTTTGTAGTTAACAAAAAGACAACAACAGTGAAAAAATAAACTTGGGGATTCCCTGGTGGTACAAGGGGTTAAGCACCATACTATGAAGCATCTGCAGTCATTGTAGCACAAGTTCTCTCCCCGGCCAGGGAGGGGACCCACATGGCACAGCAGACCTCTCCTGTCTGGCCCACTGCTCCCCTATGCACTGTATTTCAGTAGATCTGCCTGTTCTGTTCCCCACTCAGTTTCTGGTGAATCATTTCATCCACCTCCCCCCATCTACAGCCTGTACCCCAGTTCTTGTATGCATAAATAAATAAATCTTTAAAATAAATTAAAATAAACTTGAGGTATTGAGTCTCAATTTGAGATTCTCTACCAAGCTTACAAAGTTACCTCAGGTAAATTTTTCTTTTTTAAATGTACCGACTAGAAAATTTGTATGTTTCATGTTTACTTGTATCACTCACATTTATGGTTTATGTTAGGTTTTCATGAGTCAGCAGTGATCCTTCTACACTGTCCTTTCATGGCTAGAACACTCTATTAAGCTGGTTATTGCAATACTGTAGCAACCACTGGGAACACTCCTGCCTCCTGCTCATCCCCCTAGTCCAACACATGTGATCCCTTGAGGATGATCTTCCCTATTCTCACAACTACCTGCCCTCACATACCTCATGTTGTGCCATCACAACTTGCCTGTCTCGCTTCTAAGTTCCCTGAGTTCAGGCACCATGACTGTCTTGATCACCACTGTATTCTGAGCTATGTATGCCTGGCACATGCTAGTGTTTGGTGAATATTTACTAATGTTGAGTAACAGGTTGTTATTCTCTGAAAGTTCCCCACAAATTCAAATCTTCCCTTGCAATCCAAGAAAAGGAAGTGCATCGGATATTCAAATGTCTGGTCTTCACCTTTATGATCCTTTTCTCACTATCTTACATGGCAAAGTTGGTTCATTTGCACTTCTTTCTGAATAAGTGACACAATGGAGGGCTTTTGTCCCAGAGAATTGAAAAAGCATCCCTGATGAAACCACAGTCATATAATGCATACCTAATGGTATCTACAATAAAAAGGTTTGCCATGTGATCTAAGTATCAACACAAACAGCTAGCATCCCACTTAAAACACACACACTATATTTACTTTCAATTTTTTTAATTATAAAATCAATGGAATGTCAATGATTAAAGCATTAACTTGTTCGCTAGGAATTCTAAAATGCCTCATTTTGAAGCATTAATTGATAGGTTACTCAATTTACCCAGATTGTCAGAACAATTTCCATTAGAAAATATGAATATTTAATGAAAAGAACACAGGCATATGCCACTTCTCTTAAGCCTGTAATGACTTACTGGAAGAAATGAAATTTATTGGTGAATTATCACATTTACTACTTCCATCTTGTAACAATCATCTGCTGATGTCTTTGAATACTACCCCTTGCTTTCTTTTGGAGTTAGGTTTTTCTGTGAGGTATTTATTTGGGCGACGATGTCCACGTGTTCATTGGGCAATAAAGAGGGACATCAGTGATCCACAGGGTGTTTCCCTAGACATGACCAATTGCCAAGTATTTAAAGTTCTCTTACTCCCTGTTGTGCTGTTTGTTCCCACCAGACTTGCCTGTAAATGAGATAATCAGATGTGTATGTAAATGTAAGGGATGTAAGGGATTCATTCAAGTTTCAGTGTATACACGTCTGCTTGTGAAATGCAAGGGGGCTTCCCATATTTTACCTTACTGACCCTCAATGAAAGTTATTGTTACTCCCACTGCTCAAGTGAATCCTCTGATTGGAGAGGTGACATGTTTGCCTGAATGCCTAACCAAGATTTAATGCAAGACTTAAAGTTTAGTCTCTTTATCCCAAATGGTCTCTTAACAGCACACCTTTTAAAAGATTTGCTTTCAAATAGGATAAAATTATTTATCTAGAACCTTATTTTAATAAATAGATAATGCTCAGCATATTACCTTATCGAAATTAGTCCTTAATTACTATATTATCAAAGTGTTTGAAAATTAAGTTATTCATTCAGAGGTGGGGACAATAAACTTCAATTAAGTCTGAATTAACTTCGTATCACCCCATCCATTCACCTACCACAACCCAGAAATATGAACACAAAAAAACTATAAAATGAATGGCAATGTCAATAATTAATCTCGGTGTAAATATTTTTATGAAATCATTTCTTAGTACAAGTTTAGAGAATGTGGGAGCAGGCGAATTAACAAAATGGCGAAGGTCACAGATAAGTTTCATGATCCCATCAACTTGTAAGCATTTGTTTCCCATAAAGCCTGCTACACATGGACCTAGGTTCTGCACTCGAACTGTGCCCAATCTCAGTCAACCCACGACAGCTGCGAACTAACTGCATGAATCCTGACCAATCACAGTGTGCTAAGAATCCCACGCGTGTAACTACTCTGTAATCCTTATAAAAAGCTCCCTGCCTGTGTGTCCGGGGCTCTCGGACCTGACTGTCACCTTGGTGGTCCATGAGTCCAGATTTAAGCTTGAAATATAACTTCCCTCATGCTCTTGTCTGTAAATTCGTGTTATCCGGCAGAACAGAGAACATGCAGACACTGCAGCCTGGAAGACTGATAAAAGTGGAAACCTTTGCCTATTTCAAAATTTCAGTCACTGAAACAAAATCAGTCATTCCATTTGTATTTTAAATAAACTGACAAAAAATCAAACAAAAATAACCTCTTCAATGGAAAATATACTTATTTCCACATAATCTCTGACATGAACTTGACTTTATTATTTGACTCTTTCTTGCCAAATCAGAGTGCTTGGTACATAGAATGTATGCATTAAAGGTTATCTATATTATTATTCTTTCGTTTAACATGAGGTTACTGACCAGACATGGCGATTTTTAAAGCTAGATTCTATTTCACAGAGAAGTCACTGTGTTCCTAATTGTTTTCCTTTTAAGGCAGTCCCAGCAGTTCTTCCATGGCTCCAAATTTATACAGTTGCCTTCTCTATGATTTCATGGTGCTATAAGGCAGAGGGCAAATTCTGTGAATGATGTCAACAGTGTCTCATATAATTATCATAATGTAAAAGCCCTAATTGTCTCACTAGAGTTTCTTTAATGGTGCCAATTAGTATAAACTCCTCTTGCGGCACCAGTGGGAGGGTAAAATTCATGTCCTTTGGTTTCAAGTAAGCTTTAGTCTGTTTTCATTAGGGGTTTTTTTTCCCCATCTTCTAATTTCATTTTTTAAAATTTTCAACTATTCTCTTCCTACAAAAGAATACTTAAAACCCATTTTCATAATCCTCTAAAAATTTCCTTGATTCAATCGTTTATAATGACCTCAGAATTGGATAGTAGAGGTGATGAAAAAAACATTTGTAATCTCTAGAAATGACCACCAAGATATTCTCTTCATTTTGCCTGAAAATATTATTTGCTTTTTGCTTATGTAGATAAAATGTTCTGACAATGGTTCTCAAATCAAAGAATTTCATTTTCTGGCCCACATTAGAGGTCATTTAGCCCTGGTTCAGTCTGGTTTGACCAGAAAGAACAAGTCTCTGAGTAGCAGGAATGGAGGAAAATCAAAGTCAGAGAGAGGGAAGATAAAGAGCAAATGGTACAAACTACTGAGGGACCAGAAAGCCGAGGTTTTTGTGATCATTTCTTCTCCTCAATGAATGTTGATTGAGTACTGTAGGCAAAATACTGCCTAAAAAAATTCACACTCTCCTAAATTATAAGGAACAGCACTTTAGAAATCAAACCCTATGGATAAATTTGTTATAATTTGTTATAGTACTACTAGTTACAACTAGCATTAATTTGTTACAACTAGTCTGTTACAATTAAACTGCAGTGGTTAGTTTGCTATGCTGAAAGAAACTCCAATATCTCACTGGCTATTCACACTATTATAAAATCCAAAATCAGTGTTTCTGATCTGTAGGTACTTCTCTTTCATATGGAGATCGAGAGATCTGGATTTTTCCCTCCAGAACAACACTCCTCCCTGCTTGTGGACTATAACCTTATCATGCTGTCACACCTACAGCAAGGGAGTCTTACATGTTAAGAAAAAAAAAAAAAGATTTGGTGGATAGTTAGGAAGTCTCTGCTATAAGTGTTGAAATCAATCAAACTTTGGTTTGAATCCTGTCTCTATGATTGCCTATGTGATTAGACAGTAAATTAACCTTTGAGTTTCTTCATATGTATGATAGATATTTTATCTGCATTTGGTTGTTGTAAGGAGAACTGACATAAGAACATAATTGCAACATGACTTAAGTAACAACCTAGGTCTTTCCACATTATCTCATATAACTTTCAGAAGACTATTAAATAGGGACTATTATTATCATGTGGATTTTAAAGACCGAGACAGTAGTAAATGAAGTATAAATATAGTCAACAATTGTATCTACTCCTGTGCAATGTGATTTTGCAGGAATTTTCATCAAAAGATGGAATTCCTACCCTATGAATCCAGTCTGGCCTCGTCACTTGCTACAGGCAACAGACGGTGATAAAAGCAACAAGACTGGACCACTGCCCCAGGAGAGGTGGTCCAAGACCCATCAGTTCTCCGATCTGACTGACCAGCTCACCACAGACATAGGAACTGGCCGAAATGAAACCACTTCATCTGACTCAGCCCAGCCAGGCAGTCAAGAGCCAAATAGATTCAGCCTTAATCTGCTTTCATATGGTTTGTTACACGGCATTATTTCAGTAATAAGTAACTGACATAGAATTCCAAGAGGATCTATTATTAGCTTTAGGTTACACATCCAGCGAGGAATAGATTCAAAAGTAAAACCATAATCTATGAAATCTAAAACTTGTGTCACACTGATCACAACCTGCTAAGGTAATTATTTTTTCAATTGGCTGAAATGCTCACAAAATGAAAGCCATCGATATTATGCTCTATTATAAGCTCTACAATCTAGAGTCAATACTTTGTGCCTTGTTGATGGCAGTGTCCCACAATTGTCTCTCCAAAATATCACTGCACCTGATACGTAAAATGTTGTTAGTAAATATTTACTAAGGCTCTAACTCAGATAAATCAGCAATGAGGGTCACCCCTGAGGAGCTGAAAGTCCAAAAGTAAAATCAAAGGCAAACATAACTAATGTAATGTAAGATGGGAAGGGATAAGTGCTACAAGTAAGAAATCAGTAGGACATTCGAGGAATTCAGAGATGGGATAAATGTTTCACTGAGATGAGGATACTTGATTTTATCTTCAGTGCATGAACTTTAAAAACAAAGATTATGGGTATAAGACATTTCAGGCACCGGAACTAAGAATAACCCATGGAAGTGGAACAATCATATGACAAGAAAATAGTAAATGGTTCCCATTCGGTGAAAAATAAAGTGTCTGCCTCATGAGTCAAAGACTTTATACACTCAGATCCCTGCCCTGACTCACGGCTCTGACCACTGACTGTCTCATTCCTCTTGCTTAATTCTATACTTCCTTACTCATTCACTGATTCTTACTTGTGTTCATTTATACATTCTTTCAACAACATTATTTATCTAAGTGCCATTTCTAGAGATTGGAAGGGAAAATGCACTTGATTGACTTATTTTCAAGTAGAGTAGAAAATTTTGAAAGGGAAGGACTTTTTACTCTCAAAATATCTTTTACAGAATGTACTTAAATGCATGCTGAACACCCAAACCCACAAAAAAATAGCCACTGACTTTAAATTAATTTAAAAGTTGATTAAGAGAAAAACTGGTATTTTCCAAGAAGGTGCAATATTATTATTCATTATCAGTCACTCAATAGCTTAGGGACATGTCTTACAGCATGTTCATTCTCAAGAAAGGAGCAGAGAGGTAGGGTTCTAGGCTGGTGTTAAGCAGTGATGGTAGAACTTCTAGATAAGAAGGGAGATAGCTACAATTTTTAAAAAACAAAGTTACAAGTTTTAATATAACTCCCACCCAAAATTGATCCATGGTGCAAAATAATAAAACTATGTCATGTGACAAAAAGTTATTCTATACCAATTTCTTTAAACAGGGACTCCAGAAAAGCTTTCTACGGAACAGGTTACGTTGACAGGGGACAATCAGAAGAGGGAGTATTCCAGGCAGTGCATGTGGTGAATTGAAAGGCCGCAAGTCTGGAATAAACTTGACTATCACATATATAGCTAGCTATTTCAATTGAGGTAAGTACTTGAAAGAACTTAAAAGCAGCAGTATACTAACCAGTCAGTAATTAAAGTTCTAAAGCTAGTTACGGACTCCATCAAAATGATCCCATCTGAAGCATTTGCAGAGTAAATACACACGTGCAAGATTTGAGTTTGCCTGCTCTGTAAACCACAACTTATCCTCGGCTGTCAACTTGGAATTGGAAGGCACCCTCTCTGCAGTGGCTTCCTCTCTTGTTACCTGTTATGTGAACAAGTCTGTGCCTTGTTCCCTTGGATGCCTGTGCTAACACGGCAACCTTGCCAAGTGCGGTCTGTCCCCCACCCCCTTTTCTGTCCTCCACATGTCTGCCCCAAACCCAAGATTCCTCAGTAGCTCAGCTTTATCAGTCAACACACTCTTATCCATCAACTAAAGGTGTATGATCATCCTCCTGCCAAATGAAGCTGCAAATAATCACCCTGGAAATAATTTGTTAATTGAGACAAATGCAAAGAACTTCATTTAGGAGTTTTATATTAAATATCTACTGGATCTTGAAGGAAGCTTTTATGTCAGCTATGAAAAATCACCTACTCTGCTACATGCTCTCCTTGAAAACAATTTGAAGCTCTCATACACCTTAGCTTATTGTAGAATCTATGGGCCTCTATATTCCTATGTGAGTTCCCTAATTGTTCTCACCTATAAACTGGTCTGGGTACCTAGCTTAAGTATGGGACCATTAATTTCATTAAGGGTAACAGAGCCAAATTAAAAGTGAGATAACATTTTCCCAGAACCCTCAAATTAGGTCTCCTTTCTATGCATTTCCATAAATACATTTTTTCTACTATAGAACTTACAATGCTTAATTGTTAGAGTCTAGCTGTCTATCTTTTCCATAATAAAGTCAGTAAAGACAAGAATTTACTGACCTTGCTCATCACATTATCTTCAAAGTCTAGCCAGTATCTGGCATATTTATATTCATAATTTGCTGAATTATTGGACATGGGAAGCAATTTCTTAGAAACCCTTTCTTGATCTAAAACAAATTCAAACAACACATTTAGTGTTCTTAAATTCTTCCTGCCCATTACACCTCAGGCTGGCCACCACACAATGTGCCCTCTGTGCAACAACACTTTCTGTATCCTGGCACATTTTTCTGTAAGGCAGCTCTTGAGGGAAATTTATTGCAGATATGCATATAACATAAGGCGGTATGTGTGTCAGCAACAGGCCATAAAATTAAAGAAATGGCTAAAAAGGGAAGAAAACTACATGCATAGGGAGACTCATCTCTTCTACTGCTCCATTCACCATATTTCCCGTCAGCATGCTCGGGACCAGCTTTTCAAGGAGCGAGGACCTTTCCTTGCACCAAGGTCCCCAGTCAGGGTGTACCAGACTTCGCCATATTTAGAGGACTTTTTGAGTGTCTAGGAATCCAAACAGTTGTGCAGACTGGAAACTACCTAATCCTATAGGCTCTACTCTGCGAATGCCATAGGTACTGTATCTGTTAAGACAAGGTTGAGAGAGATGTGAGTAGTACCAATTCTAACAAAACAGCATATCATGTCAATTTTCCAATAAATGGAAATAAAGGTCTTGAGCCACCCTCTAAATATATGCACCACAGACAGTCTTCCAATAAGTTTCTTTGGGTTTTCAAAGGCCAGAATCAGTTTCCCTTCACTTCAACTAAGGAATCCCACTGTTTGTTCGTCATTAGTTATTTAATTCCTCTTCCACTAGCAAATAATTCCAGTGTTTCCAACAGCAGCAAATCCTGTTCAGTTGCCAAATTGTGGTAGTGCTGTTAGTATTAAACACAACAATTTCAAGAAGTAGGTCCCAAGGTTATCTCCATCATGTAGATAAGGAAACAGACTATTTGAGGCCAGGTAACTTTCCCAAGAGCCATACAGGGTGTCACCAAGGTAGGACCACCTTCTGATACACCGAATTGTTTGCCTGCATCCACTTTCTCTTAGACTTGAGAGTCAGCCACTACTGCCCCCTCAGTCTGAAGGAGCAGGTATCACATACACAGTCACCTGCACCCTCCCTGTTGTTATACCATGCTTGTCCCAGATAATCACCAGGTTACCAGGCAACCAGCTGAAAGATGAATACCACACTGGGAAGATGAAATGTCTGGGAGGAGAATTAATTGACCCCTTTTATTTCAGAATTATGCTTCAAACCCTGCTCTCTGCCATTACTCTCAGTAATAAGATACATGTATTTATTTTTTAAAAACCTTAATAGATATTTCTACTATAATTTTATTCTATTATTTCAAAAACATCAAAGCTTGCTATATAGAGACCAATTGTGCATAGATTTGATGTGGATGCTTACTTATATTGAGAGGTCTGTTTAAATATAAGTAAATGATACCTTCATTCCACCTTATAACAATATGTTTTCTTTTCTCAGTACTTTCAATTATCCATCATATTAAAAGCATGAGAAGGTCACAAGGCAGCATGTGATCTTTAACAAGACTGAATTTTTTTGAGCTGTTGGCAAATTTTCTAACAAACCAATGTAAACATAATCAGAAAGGCAGATCCTATACTTCCAAAATATAAGCAACTAAGTAAATCAATGTGACCATAATAAAAATTATTTTAATATATTAAAAATTTTTAAATGAAAATGAGAAATGATTTGCACAAAATCATAAACTTGATTAGTGTATGATTTCTAATTTAGCTCTCACGACACTGCTCCTCTCTGATATTCCAATACATTAAGTATGCTGATGACAAGATTTATTCACTACTAGGAAAACATGTTGAGTTGTGTTTTTAACTGTGAAGGTCAAATTGTTCATATAAGTTGGTTGCTCACTATCTGTTTTTTCCCTCCTGGTAACTTCCTAAACCATTTTCATATTGTTTTCTGTTCTACCACTCCACAAAAACTGTCCTTACGGCCACTAAAAATCTCCACAGAGTCTACTATATTACCTATTTTTAGATGGGACTTCTCAGGCAAAGGGACAATGAATTCCACTTTTAATCCATGCAAGCTTTCTCACCACACAAAATTGTTCTGAGACCCACATTTTTTAACTTGGTCTCATCTTGCTTTAAAGAAGCTAAGTGGTCCTGATCATCAGGGAAATGCAAACTAAAACCACAATGAAATAGAAACTCTTTCCAGGGAGAATGACCCATATCAAAAACATAACAAACAAAAAAATAAATGTTCAAAAGGGTGTGGGGGAAAAGTGAACCCACTCACGCTGTTGCTGGGAATGTAAACTGGTCTAACCCCTATGGAAAACAACATGGAGGTTTCTCAAAATATTAAAAACAGATCTAACTAGGAGCCAGCAATCTCACTCTTAGGCATCTATGAAAAATACAAAAACACTAATTTGAAGGAACACAAGCTCTCCTATGTTCATCACAGCACTATTCACAATAGCCAAATTGGAAACAACCCACGTCTGTCTGCAGAGTCAGTGATTAAGAAGCTGCAATATAGACACAAATACTATCCAGAGATGAAAAGTGTGTCACCTGGGAAAACATGGATGTAATTGGAGGGGAGTATGCAAAGTGAAATAAATCAGAAGGAAAAAGAAATACTGGATGATTTCACGCATATGTGTGACTATAGAGAGGAAAAAAACAAAGGAACTGACCACCAAAACAACCCTGTTTATCACTGCAGAAGGCTACTAATTGGGGAGGAGGCTACTAAAAGGGGGAGGGGGCCCAATGGTCTAGAGCAAAGGACCATGGGAGCTTTGGTGGTGGGAATGTATCTGAGGTGCTGGCATATATCTGAGGAGGTGTGAACCTATCCCCCTAAATGAATACTGTGTAGCAACCAATGTTACCACAATAGAATAATTATTATTATAATCAATCTCTTAAAATGAGAAAAAGGGAACAGAAGTGCTAAATGTTTTTGTTCACCACTCCACTTCCACCTTCAAGAACCAGTTCATCATGAATAGATGAAGTTTCACTTTCAGGCTTAAAAATATTTCAGATTAATCCCCTGAATTGTCGTCATACCCTAGAATATAACATAAGTGGAAAAAGGAAACTGGAGTAAGGTAAATCTCAATTTGAGTCCAGATTCTTTTATTTAAGATATATTCTTAAGTTCGCAGAGCCCTTATTTTCTCAGCTGAAACAAAGATGTATCACTTTCATAAGGCTGTTGTGCTGATATAAACAATGATTTATGTGAAATATTTAGTAGAATACATTAATAAGGTAGGTTTAATTGTGTTCATCGACTTTTCTCTGCTAGGACAGTGGTCTTGTTATCACTTCTAAATCAATGTGTGTTCTTTAAAGCACTGAACTCTTTACTGTCTCTGAGTTTTGTACTAAGTCTTCACCTCTCCTCATTGAATAAAAAGCATCTGGGTCCATTAACTTAGCTCATTAGAGCAAGTCAGGGATTCAATTACTATGTGATCTTTAGACAGGCAAGGTTGCTTTACAGCTTTAGCCTAGACTGTTGTCAATCTCACAAAAGTGTGTCTGTCCCAAGGATTAGGGACTATCCCTTATTCATTTAAAAATATATAGAAAAACTACTATGTGTTATTCTTGGGATAGAGCATGATAAAAAGGGGAAACCTCTGTCTTTATAGAAGCTGACATTCATATAGAGCATTAAAAGCACAAAGTAGGAGAATATACAATCTGAGTTAGGGTTTAGGACCACCATGGACTTACTGACTTTGGGATGCCTGTTAGATGTCCACATAACGTGTGCGTGAGTAGAGATCTAGATGCAGAATCTGGGATGGAGATATAAATTTGAAGGTCACAGGTATATAAATGGTACTTGAGGTCTTGACTCTAGCAGCAAAAGCAAGGAGTAGGTGTATATATATATATATATATATATATATATAAAAGAAAATATAGCCCAGAAAGTCTAACACTTATAGATCTGGAAAAGAAAGATAAACCAACAAAAGGAAATGAAAGGAAGAGGTTAACAAGTTAGCATGGAAATTTTGCCACCATTCAAGACTCTACTCTGCTTGGACTTCTCCCTGCTAAAGAAGCATGGCATTGATGCCAGTGGGAGCCCATTTCTGCCTAAATTGCCTACTTTTGCTTGGGGACTCTTTGTTTGGCTTGCTTGAGATTTTCTTGGGACTGCTCTGTGGTCTGTGGCTCTTCTTATAGTTATCCTTCTCTCTTGCCCTTCACAAGTGTCAGATCTACCACGTGGTCTGAAAGCTCTCCCCCCCTTCCACTCCTCACACCTCAGATTCCCTTGATTCTTTCATAGATCTTAACCACATGAAATGTCTGGCAAGCCTGTTTCCATGTCAGTGTTCACTTTTCAAACCGGGGTAACTCTGAGGCTTATACTTTTAGTCATATTTCAGAGTTTCTCCAGGGGGTTTAGGTGCAGCCAGTCACTATGCCTGTCCTTCCCTCTACATACCCATTTCTTTTGCAACTCCCAATCACCACTTATATTTGAAACTTTGTCTCTCTAAAATCTATACTATGATAGATACTATAGG
Organism: Galemys pyrenaicus; assembly: GCA_019455555.1. Classification (NCBI taxonomy): domain Eukaryota; kingdom Metazoa; phylum Chordata; class Mammalia; order Eulipotyphla; family Talpidae; genus Galemys; species Galemys pyrenaicus. Next base: position 856,102 of record JAGFMF010012132.1, on the reverse strand, counting down.
AAGACTAATGATCAGAATTTATTAAGTGTTTTTCATATTAGGTATTTTTCAATGGTTACCACACTGGTAAACAGACACGCCAACATACTAGCCAGTAAATAGAAAAATGGAAATTTTGAAAACTGTGCCACCTGGCCACATAGCTGCACAACTGCCTTACTCCCTCAGACAATGTACTGGATTCCATGTTTTCAACCCCAAGTCATCAGCACAACAAATGGCTGGTATACTCTGGGGTTTATTTATCTACATAGATTGTGCAGTTAATGATATGAGCTTAGCTAGTGAGACAAATGCTAGAGAGCACGAGTGGATGGATGCTTTGAGCAGCTGGGCATAGATAAAGGGTTATTATTATTGTCTAAGAATTGAGGACTGTCAGAACTTCTCACAAGGCATCTACGGGAGTACCTTGCTTTCAAAGTCCTTTACTGACATCCGAACCCACCATTAGGCTCCATCAGGGTCTGAAAACCTCCTTCCATAGAGGTTTTCCACTGTTAACTTTACAAAGCCTTGAGTCTGTGTCATAATCCAATGTGTGTTCTCCATGGCTAAGACCTTTCTCATGCCTCCAACATCATCTTGCAATAACTTATTGCTATGGTCTGAATGTTTGTGCTCCCCTAAAATGTATATGCTAAAACCTAATTCCCAAGATGACAGCATTAGGAGGTAGGACCTTTGGGAAATGATTGGGACAACAGGACAGAGCCTTCATGAACAGGATCAATGGCATTTAAAAAGAGGCCCCAGAAAGGATGACTTCACCAGGGAGGACACAACAAGAAGTCTACAACCCAGAAGAGGGCATGCAGCTAATAATCTTGGCGCTCTGATCTCAGACTTCCAGTCTCCAGACTGTCAGAATAAATGCATGCTGTTTATAAGCCTCCCAGTCTCTGCTACTTTTTCACAACAGCCTTAGCAGACTATAACACTTCCTAAACTGCAAAGCAATTTTAAAAGAAGATCAGGAAAGCTAATTAGGAAGCTAAATCGATTCCTTGAGCATTTTTCATAGACCTAGCAATTTCACTTCTAAGAATTTATCTAAATGAAATACAATCATGGAAGAGTAATATTATTTATATAACAAAAAAGGGAAATCTAAATGCATAATAACATGGTATGTGTAAAATAAATCGTGTTGTATGCTCATGATAAAAAATCTATACCACCACATACAATCATGAAAGGATATTTCTGGTATGATGTTGAGTAAAAGAAAACTACAAAATATTAAGTAGAATTCAAGGGAAATTATTTTTATAATATATTATATATGTGCATATTACATATGTATTTTATAGTATATATTTGTGTATATCCGCATATACACACACATTTGTGTTCATATGTCCTAGGTGCAGAAAAATAGACCAGAAGGACATCACAGATGGTTATTTCTGAATGGTAGAATTATCAGTGAATATCTTCTGCATGTTTGTCTGAAGTTCACAATTTTTTGACAAGGAGAATGATATTCTTTGATGTCAGGAAACAAAAATTAATGTCAGTTAATAACAAGAAAGAAATTCTCAGTGTGTTCTAGACAACTGACATCACTTTGAGTTGGTGTGCAGTGAGGTCAGGGGTCAATCATCTCTATAGAATCAGCCAAAGCGTTTTCGTTAGGCTTTTCCTTTGGTGTCCTGAGCTGTCAGCAGGACTTGAGGAGAGCTGTGGTCACTGCCCAACAAGAGAGGAATTAGTGCCAGGTATAAGGGATCATCAGGTACCTTCTGGGTTCTAGGAAAAACAAACCTGCTAAAGGGAGTTATGGCAACTCCTGATCTGGCAAGAGAAAGATTCCTGGCAGCTCCCCTGCCATTTTCTTCAAAATGAAGCAGATTAATTCCTTTAAAGACACATAATGAAGTCCTTGTATTCTTATTCCACCCACAAATGTGAAATTCTACAGGCTGAACTTTCAGTACACATACCTGTAAAGCAGACATTTGATTTTAATCTTGGATTAAGAACTGACTGGTTCTGGTGCCTTGAGCTAGTCATTTAACCTCCCAGGACTTCCCATTCTGATATCTGGAAAAACATGATTATTATCCTGCCCTTGCTCCAAAGGAGGTCATGTAGCAAGGTGAACGAAACAGATGCAAAAAGTAGATCTCGGTGACCCTGTCAACATTCTGAGCTCTGTAAGTGTGCAATTTCTTCAGTCTGTCTTTGAATAGATGCTCTGCTCACAGAATGACTAAGCAAAGCTCAGGGCCCAAGAGCCACTTGAAGTTCTTGGTTGCAAGGACCAGAAATTTATTTTGAAAGATTCAAGATAAATGGGATTTATTTGAAATTTATCTTAGTGGAAAAGAGAGGGAGTGAGTGCTGGGGCATTAGGCTTCAAAAGGAGCAGGAACTAAGTTAAGTATGTGTGTCCAGAAAGGCTGACAACTGCCTTATACTAGAACAGCTACAAGAGGAGGCTAATGCCACCACCTGCTGCAATACATCATCTCCAACAGCCCCTCTGTACTCCCTCAGCCTTCCAGGTGGCAAAGCATAGTGGTGTGCCTGTCTGACGATTTTAGGAAGAAGGGAGGATCCAGCCTCCTTAAAACTACGATGGGAAGCAGGTCCAGGGAATCACCCAGCCAACAGGCACACACAGTGGGGAAAATATAATCCCCCTCATCCTGAGCATGTCTCTTTCTCACAACCACAAAAACCCAAACTAATAGCTCAGGCCACCCCACCATCAATTCAACTGAGAAAGAAATTATCCTGACAAAAAAATCAGTGTGCATTAGAGGTTGGTTCGCTGATTTCTGACCTCAACAAGCTTCTCTGGTCTTATCTCATTACTGCCCTATAAAACTCATACTATCTGCAACCACATTTCCCAAAGACTTAGTTCTACTCTGCTACTTTACTCAAAAAGTAAACTCTATCTGTGCTTTAGGTGTTGTACCTCCAAAGATGTCATTGATGTGTATGTCATGTAGGGTTTTGCCTACTTTTTCTTCTAGTAATTTTATGGTTAC
>JAGFMF010012132.1:842217-852759 GCA_019455555.1 Galemys pyrenaicus | reverse complement strand
ATGGTGCACTGGTGAGATGGTGATGGGGAATACATGGGGATTACAATTAATGGCAAGTATATGTAAATTTTAAAATATTTTAATAATAAATAAATAAAAAGTAAACTCTAACCAGAACACACTCTATATAAATAGACTTTTTTTTTAACCATATAACAATAATTGTCCATTCTTAGGTCCAATTGAAAAGCTATTGCCTCCTTGGCACTTTCCCAGCCCTCCCTGTTGGAGTTACTCTCGGTCTCCTCTGAGATTCCAGTCCCATAACCCAGGTGTTTGGGCACAGAGTGGTGCTACATTTTATAAAGAGCAGCCCCTATAGGCAAAACAAACCTTCTCTCACACCCTGGTCCTATGGAGCCCCAAACACCAGACTCCCCTCCATCACAAAACAGCTTCTACTTTACCACACAGTTATTTCCTGCTGTCTTCTCCCGTTGTTAGTATGTAAATAAGATTTAAACTTTTCTAGCAATAAGATTTTCTTGTGCTTTTTTCTGCACATTTTCTGATTCTGCATACCTCTCTCCACACCCCCTCCATACATACACATACACACACACACATATACACACAGAAAGAGAGAGAGAGAGAGAGAAACTGTATGGCCAGGAGGACTCCCCAGGGGGATGGAAGAAGAAAAATTAAAGCAGAATACAGGAAACTATAAAGGAAAGGAGGTGTTATAACCACTGCCAGGTTAATAAATTTTATCCTTTCCTACAGCTATTACACAGTCATACAATTACCCTGAGTTAAAGTTATTTGTAGATACTTGTTTTCTTCCCAACTGAATTTTGAGATTTTTAAGGTCAGAGACCAAGTCTCATCCCTCTATCTGCTCTCACAGAGCTGTAACAGAGTATCTGACACACAGTGATCACTCAGTATACATCGAATAAATTAGTGAACACATTAATTAGCTGATGAATTAACAATATCAGCAGGTCACCAGTAGCCATGGTTGTGTTCTCCAATGCTTCTGCAAGGAAGGAAATTAATGATTTCCTAGCTCTTAAACCCCAGAGTTTCTATTCTGCCATATCTATATAGACATCATTAATAAGAACTTCAAATAAGTGAGAGCTATCTAAGAGACAGACTTACTATTAGGAGTCTGAAAACCATTTTGATCTTGCATTGAAAGAGCATCTGACTCAACACAGTATACACTTTTTTAAAATGGGCTTTAATTTCCTTGCCTCCGGCAGTAGCCTTTAAAAGCAGCAGAGTGAATGGCTGGGAGCAGATTCGGGTGGGCACGGGTGGAGGCTGAGGTGTCTTCAAAGCTGGGAGGTTAGTGACAGCAGGCACAGCACAGAACACAACTCTCGCGTCACCTACTGTTTGAAAGCTCCAGTAAGAGTGCTAATAACGATTTCACTGGTGTGGCACTTTCTCCTTTCCAATGCCCATGACCCCATTTAACCCTGAGCAACTGCGAGGTCCTCTTTCCATTCCTATGCATCCTTACTCTAGCCACATAATTCCACAATTTAAAGAACTGTGTTGTAAAAGATACATGCTGGAACAATAGTGATAAAGAGACAAATATGTGGGCATATGAAAGTGTACATAAGATGTCAGTGTTCGGACTTCTAAAAGAATAGCCATGATCACACTAGTATTTATTATGACTTCGATACCCATCATTTCTCACACATCATTTCTCACTCTCATTTCATCCCCAAGCCTCCCTAACAAGAAAGCACTGTTATGATTCCCATTTTAAAGATGAAAAAACATAGGCATAAAGAAGTTAAGAGGCTTAATAAAGATATCTTTATTAATATCTTCACTAATAAGTATTAATATCTTTGCCAGAGTTTTAACCCAGGAGTTGTCTGGTCCTGCATCCCAAGTCACAATATGAACTGTTGCTATGGTCAAATCAAGATAGAAAATAATAAAAAAAACAAATTTTCTTTACCACAGGACATCACAGTTTTTCAAATCTTGTTTTCATTGCAATTCTTTAAGAACTATTTTCTAAACAAAATATTGTGAAACATTTTTGTTCTTCTGAAAATACTGTGCTAATTTGAGCGCTATATGTGTGTATATATACACATACACGTTAAAGGGCACAGATAAAAATTACTAATAACTTCTTTTCTCAGCATTGTTTGAAATTGAAATAAACAAACTTGTATATGTTTAGAATACACTAGGAAGCTGCACAAAATAACTGTGTGGTCAGTGGAGAGAGATTAGGCAAAGGGATAGCAAACAGCAGGAGAACAGAAGGGAAAGGAAACTTCTATTTAGAAATGGTGATAAAATTTTTTTAAACTTGAGTAGGTATTATATTCTGTAAACACATGATTTATAAAGGAAAAGCAAGAACATGTTGCATGTGGAGCAGGCACTTAAGGAGGCACTTCTGCGCATGTTTCTGACTCCCTTGCTCCTGTATACTGAAAACTTAAACTTCTTCCTAAAATGAGAGAATTGACCCCAGCATCTCAAGGGTCAATGACCCCAGCATCTCAGGGGTAGCCAAAGGAGTAACTGGCTGAGGGACGAGCTGGCCTCAGAGAGTCAGCGAACAAGATTTGAGAGCAAAGCCCCCAACATCATCCTATAGGAGGGCATCAGCATTGCTCTTTGGGTCCTTTCTAGCTGAGGTTTATCTTTCCATATTGAAAGTATTAGAGCTTATTGGAATACTGACTTCCATGAGTCCAATTAATAGTTGCCACCCATGGAGAAGATTAAATAAATGTCTTTCTGGCAAGTTCAAACACTAGAATCCAGGGTCTAGCAGACTTTGCAAGAGGGAAGACTTGAAGCCAGCACCATCCACAGTGGATCAAGATTAAGTGGATGGCGTGGGAAAATGGGCTCTGCTCATCCAAGATAGGGGTTAGCATCCCCAAGTAACAATAGCTACTTGCTGGACATGTACCTGAGCCAGGTATGTGCTAAGCATGCCACGTGCACTTTTTCTTTGAATGCTTAAGACAGACTTTACATGTTTATCTGACAGATGCAGCACTTCCACCTAGTTATATGGTAGAGCCAGGAAAAAAACTACATTGACCTGATTTCTCAAGCCCACGCTCTCAACTGCTCTCAACAAGGTGCTGCTATTTTTGTCTTGGGATTCGAGGTGATTTTTTAAAAAGGTAGGGCCGCTGGGGCTGCCCAACACAAAAGTGGAGAAGTTCACATGTCTGAACACCATTATCTGGGCTCCCTGGGCCACGGTTTGCAGCTACTCTGTCTTATCCTTTTGTCATCTCTGAAAAATGATTTCTGCGGGAACTGCAAGAAGTAACAACTTATGAAGTGCACAGTCACCGCTGTATTGATCACTTCCCCAGCTACTTTGGCTTTCCTGGCCTCTCAAGATAGAAACCCAACCTTTCGCTGCCTTCTTCACCACTGCTCCCCCTCGAATTTATTTTTCAAAACAACCGACCACCAGAAAGGAGATGCTATTTTCTCCCTCTTATGGTTGAGCAGACGGAGTCCCCAGTATCTTGCCCAGGGTCACTTAACTCATTACTTAACCTCTCTGCATCTATGTTTCCTCACTGATAAATTGGAGAGCTTAATATCCAACCCAAGAGGTGCTAAGATCATGTCTGTAGTGTTCAGAGCACAAATTAGGGGTCAGTTAACTGCCCCCTTGCCACGCCTCAGCAGCTACCTACTCAGCAGCTTCCTATTAGGAAACCTCACAGAACCACCCGCACGGCTCTGTGCACATTATAACTCTTCTAATTCATCGTCATCTGTCCAACGAGGACAGTATCGTCCAGCCCACAGGGCTATTTTGAGGATTAAAATGAATAAATATTCTACATGAAGATTACTACACTAATTACCAGTTCACACTCAGAACTGAATAAATAATAATACTCTCATCCCAAAATAATGCTGATGGCATGTGTCTATTTAATTTCATGAATTTGAGGTACAAAAACAGCCTAACCCTCTCCTCGTCCCTTCCCCTACTCATTAGGAGAATATAGAATATTATTTGGAAACTTTTCTCCCCCTTCATGTTGTTTTTTAACACAACAAGACAATTTGACAAGAAGCTGTGGCTTTTTCCCTCATCCTCCATGTCACCCAGCATCCTTCCCAGTGGCCAGCAGCAAGATGCCCCTGAGGAGGCATTTTAGCTCAAGTCATCTTCACAAACACTGCTGATGTGATTCTCAGCGCTGGGCAGACACTTGATCACTTCCCAGCACAGTATCTGATGTGAAAGAGAAGAAAGACTCCCTCTTACCCACAGCTAAAAATCATTCCAAGAGGACTGGAGGCACAGTAGAGGTGACGCTGGCTCTCTCCAGTCGATAAACTGGTAGTCCCCTGCAAACCAATTTCATGCATTTTCTTTTCTATCTTTTTGCTTCCCCTACATGCTCATTTTTCTGGACATCCTGGAGAAAGCCTCACAAATTAAACTAGGGAAATTCTGGGTGTCCTGTCATAGTGTCCCCCTTGCAAAGTCTTCTCATTGAGTCAATAAAGCTGACTAAATGACCACTTTCCTCATGCTCAGTCTTCAGGTGCCTGTTTGGGAACTCAGCAGCTCTACACAAAATATGCCAGGTCTGTCAAGGGGAAAGATGGCTCACAAATGCCCAAAAGCAAAGCAAAGAAGGCTGACTGGAGTGTGTGATGCGAGACACAAACAAACAACCCCACCAGGAGCCTGCAAACACATGTTTGCCAGCCATGTTGCCCCTGATTCATATGGCTGAGGTAGCATCCTCAGCCTGTAATTATTCTCCTGAAATCAAACTCCATGGAATTTGGCACAACACTGAGCCTGTCTTTATAAGAATACAGACAAGTACTTTCCACCTGCTGTTTATGATGTGGTTATCTTTGTGAAATGGACACAGACAGGACTATCTGGGATCTAAGGAGGCCAAAGAGTTTAAATGTTCTAACTAAAAAATTACTACCATTGTGTGTTTGTCAAGTGTTTTCTCTTTTAAACCACACAAAATCACACTAGCCCAATCCTGATGTTATCTTTGTGTCCCAAAATGGGAAAATCAAGGAATGAAAAGTCCTTTTTAATACCTTGCTCAAAATCACAAAGCAGTGGATTGGTTAGGACATATCCACAGGGAACAGAAACTCAACAGCCTAGTTTCCAGACGAAGAGAATCGTAGTTCTTACAAAAAAGTGTAATGAGAGAGAGGCAGCTATGGCCACTGGGTTAGTAGTTCAAAATGCCAGGACTAAAGCTCCCTGGATTCTAGCAGCCTTTCCCTCATACTTACAAGGAGACTGCCTCAGCTCTGGGTGTGGCGTGTGCAATTAAAGTAACTGAGAGCTGTCAGGAGACTCTGCTGGCTCCTTAGTGCTTTCGATTTGGAAAACAATGTCTCTCATAACTTTCTGAAATCACTCTCCCAGGAATGTCTCATTGCTCATAAATAAGTCACATGATCAACCTTACCTGCCAGTAAAGCTCGAAAATAAGCATTTCCCTTTTCCAGCCTCTGCAGTGGAGGCCAGTGAGAGAGAACTTTCTCGTTTGAACTAGGATGGTGCTACTGGAGAAAGTAGTAAACGAAGAGAGACTTAGTGGTGAAAATTCATCAGGCAAAGTTTACTAACTGGATACATGTGAGAAAAGAAGGAGAATGAGGAGAAAGGAATAAATCTTAGATTACTGATTCAGTATATCCATTGAGATTGAGAACCATGAAGTAAGAATAGATTTTGGAAATGGGAAGTCACGCATGCACTTCTGGACATGTTGAGATTGAAGTGTCTTTGAGACATGTATATGAAGATGCTAGCAGCTAAATATAAGAGTCAGAGATCAGAGAAGCTAGTCAGGCTGGAGACACAGGAGGTAGAAGTCCGATTATCAATCATTTGGATAAACTTGGGACTTCTCAGCTCTATTACTGATCTCTGCTGTCTTGAATTATTGGTGGCAGAGCTTCTCCAGTACATACTTATCTCCTGAAAGGGATCCAGCAATGTCTGGGGATATTTCTGGTTACAACTACAAATAGGGGAAGAGTCCTGCTATTGATATCAAGTGAGTAGTGGCCACCAGATGCTAACCATTCTACACACGTGGGACAACCCCTGCCCTACACCACCAGGGGAGATTTTTCTAATTTATCACTTATGCTGAGGTTGATAAATCCTGCTCTGTGGTGAACTCACTTCTTTGTTTTTATCTTTATTTCAATCTTCATGAAAATTGAATCAAAATCGGGATAAACTAAGTCTGACGTTAATGCTCCTCTGGGTCAATGGGTCCCTAAGTATTCTGTTTTTGAACTTCCCGTAACTACCTCACCCTCCTTTACAGCCATGACGTTATTCCACAGTCACTTTCCATAACCAGCTCCTAGCACAAAGCATCCCCTGGCAGTGTGGCGTGGGGACAGGTACTGTTGTTGACTAAAAGTATGTTGAAAGTCACCCCTAGGACCAGGAACATGACTTGATTTACATTTTGCAGTGCAAGAGTCCCGTGAGCAATGGATCACAGGGAAAAAAAATCTTTCAAGTGATTTCTGTCACTGCATTGGGTCAGAGAGGCAACCAGGATGTGTGGAAGGTAACCTTTAGGACACAGAAAAAGAAATGCTATTTAAGACACAGTGTTTTACCCTGGAAAGTAACACAGGTTACTGGGTAAACCAAATTGCCAATTACTAATAACCTAAATTACAGAGGATGAGCATTTAATGAGACTGTTGCTTCTTAACACATCCCTAAGTTTTTGAGATTAATGTTAAGAACAGCCACATGCCCCATAAACCACTACTTGGTTTCTCCCTAATGGTCACTTCCTGAACTTTTCAGCTCAGTCACTTGAAAAACATTAACTTGCTTTGCCTATAAATGCAACAGAGTAACTTCCAATGATGCATTATTAACCACATTAATTTCAGAAACACATTATCAGGATAAACTGAGTAGGAACTCTTTTTTTTTAGCTTGAAACTAAGATAGCCTTATGTTTGAGTCTTAAGGACGTATTAAAAAGCTAAGCAACATGTCTGAATTCATAGGCTCTGATCCAATGACGTGGAGATCAGCAGACCATTAAAATTAATTCAAAGTGCTGAACCATTTCAAGATTGATATTTCGTATTACAAAAAAATTCAATAAAATAGGAGGTGCTAGGTTAGCCTCTGCCCTGGAGAATTAGTCTAAAATTATAATTGAAACGTCTCAAATGAAATAATTGTAAAGCTCATTAAGATATATATTAGGTTTCTAAATCACACTTATGCCCCTTGTAATTTAAATACTGAGCTACTTGCATGTAGAGATAACTTGAATCTCAACAGTGAGCAAATAGCAAGGGTTCCAACCAAATGAGCACCTGGCAGGTGCCTGGGATGTGTAAAGCCTGAGCAAAGCCATCTACTTAATGTTTTCTGTGGTTTTTTTTTTTTTTTTAATTTCTTTTAGGGGCAAGAAATATCTGAAAGGGAAAAATGTTTTCTCCAAACCAAGACTGTATCATTTCATTGAACTTTTGCATTTTTCTTAATTCCCAGTATGAAGGACAGGAGACTCAAGGGGGCATCTGCTGCATGACCTACTCAGCAGAAAGATGGAACACTTAGAAACTGACATCTGGACATCTGAGGTATCCAGAATGCTTTCAATAGCAGCCACTTCACTGTGTCCTGAACTGATGGTGAAGACAGGGAAAAGCAGGAAGTCTTTCTATAAAAACATCCATAACAAAGAGACAAAATGACAGCCTGAATGCCTCATTTGCCAGGCCCACCCTGCAGCACCCCACAGGCTCATCCTGCATCTTCTACCCTTCCCACGACATGTGCCAACACACCAGCCTTCTTCATTCTTCAAGTACACGGCCCCCCTTCTTCCACTCACTTGCACCTCTCATCACCAGAATGCTTTTCCTCTTTGCTCCCATCATCTAATCACTCTCCCTTCATCCATCGTTCATTCCTCTGAAATCTCATCCACAACACCTCACACTATGTGAATTTCCAGAGTTACACCTTTCCTTGGCATTCTGAGTGCTCCATGATAAGATGCAATATGAGTAAATCAATTAACCAATTAAGTACTTAATGGATTAAGTATGTTTTAATGTATCTTCCCCATTAGAATTTAAGCTTCAAGAAGACAAAAATTATCTGTTTTACTTTATTATCATCTTGTTCCTAGAAACATGCTACCTGGAACACAAAAATATATGCTGAATAAATGGAATAAAAATAAACTTTCTATAAATTCTGACCACATTCTCTCTTCATTTTTTTTCTAAGTATAGATAATTAAGCGTAGTTTATATGAAAAGTGGTCCCATTTGAGTGTATGGCAAAAGAGTCCCCCAGATATTTCCCATGGGGCATAATTAACTAATTTTCTATAAATCCTAAATTGACAGAATGTTAACAAATCTGACGCCTTCATGGGTTAAGGATGGTATCTGATTTACAGAAATTAAAGATGAGGAAAGTTGGTTAATCCCAGGCCAGAAAGAAGAACTGCTGGCTGCTGAGATTCTAGTCATTCTTTTGTGGCATGTTTAAATGTTCTAACCATTTATTTATAATTAGGCACAGTGGGGAACTAAAATGAACTCTCCAATATAATGCTTTGCCAGCATTTCTGTAAAAGATTGGCATGGTCTATTGCAAAGTCTAGCTACTGCCTGTCACACGATACCCTACACAGGGACAGTGTGCTCACATTCCTAGAGTGACCTGCAGATGAGAGCAAGGTGGCTGGGGAGGGGACCCTGTGGGGGCTGGAGAGGCTCCACCTTATCAGAAGGAACAGACTCCCGGGGGATCATCTGTTGCCAAGTTAAAAATGGGGGCTCAGCGTGGCTGTGAAACCTCCCTATTTTTGAGTCATTTTCAACATCACTATAAAAAGCAACCAAAACACATCTCTTAGCTGGATACAGCCAGGGCCACTCGTGTGCCAATTCTGCTTCATAATCCCTATCTTTTTCTTCAAGAATCAGGGAGCTAAGCAGGGTGAGAAACACTGCCTGGGGCTGATCAGGTACCTCAGAGAATGTAGTCATGCTCCAAAGTTCAGAAAACTGCTTCACGCCCCCACTGCCATCAGTTTACTAATCTTTGCTCTCTGTAAACCAGATCGGTGACAAACACAGTCTCATTTTACAATACAAATGAAAAGTAACAGCTCTGGCTTGCATTTGACCATATAAAGGGACCCCGCTGGAGAAGATATCAACCTCATTTAAATGAGTCTCTTCCAGAACAACAGCAACAACAAAGAATAAGCTCAAGGATTTGGGCAATTATAACCAAAAGCAAACAAAAAAACTCAACAAGACCAAAAAGCCAAGATAAACCACAGGAACCTTGGGGGGTAAGGGAAGGAGGGGAGGGCAAAGATGGGGATGAGGGCAGAGGGTGCACAAAGGACTGAGGTGATGGTGCACGGGTGAAATGGTGGTGGGTACTCCCTGGGGACTACAAATGATGTCAAATATAATTAATAATAAAAAAAAAGTCTCTTTCCAAAGCAGCCTGTTTCTCTATCAGTGAAAGAAAATTGCTATGTTGATCACTGACACAACTTTGAGAAATTAAAACTTATAACAAAAAACAGAATGATATGTACCTAAAAACTGTTAAAATGGTCCCAGATTTACTTTAAGTCTTTTCTTTAAACAAATGAAGTATTAGGAATGAAAGTAAATTTCTTTGTCTCAATTCTCAAGCCCATCATCCTCTCTTTTTCTCAAAACCATAGCTACCCAGTGCCTTTAATACGTTTACATGCATCAGGCCTCCCTGATGGCGCAGTGGGTTGAGGGCCACACTGTGAAGAATGAGCGGCACAGAAGCGTGAGTTCAATCCCCAGCCAGGGAGGGGACCCACATGGTGCAGCAGACCTCTCCTGCCTTCCCTGCTCCCCTCAGCAGTGTATTTCAGTCAATCTACCTCTTCTGCTCCCCACTCTGTCTACCCTCCCACACCTCTGCCCTGTACCCCAGCTCTTATATGCAGAAATAAATCAATCTTTAAAAAAACATATCTATATGCATGTATTTTTACAACATCCATATTATATTATTTTAGGGATTTTAATTATTACCGCTGTTGTGATACCATATGTATCATTTTGCAATGTTTCCCCATTGTCTATATAATTGAAATGCATCCACAGACAGATGGAGAGAGCAAGAGAGAGGCAGCTTATTTCTTTTAACTTCTGTATACTATCCTAACATGTGAATGTGTATCCTTTGCTTTCCTTTTCCCAAACAAGAACACAAAGCAAAAATTTCCCTCCAAAATTATTGCCCAGCAAAAGAAGTACTCAAATGTGAGGCTCTGTAAAGATTTTCATATTATGGTAAAATCTTGCAAGTATTTCATTCACTACCATTGCTGGAAAAGATAAATTATTCAGAAATAACTATGAAACATAGGTTTGGGTGCTTGCAGAGCTCACTTAATATATTATCTTGTGGTACATATACACGATGGAATACTACTCAGCAATCAGAAATGAAAAACTAGACTCATTCATGGGAACATGGATGGATCTGGAGGGGATTATGCT
>JAGFMF010012132.1:812694-833517 GCA_019455555.1 Galemys pyrenaicus | reverse complement strand
GCACAAGGGACTGAGGTGATGGTGCACGGGTGAAATGGTGGTGGGTACTCCCTGGGGACTACAAATGATGTCAAATATAACTAATAATAAAAAAAAAAGGGCCTTCTGGAGGTAGAGCGCAAAATGAATTAAAGCAGACATGGCTGGTGGTTATAATGGCTGTAGCCATCCAAGGACAGGCGCAGAGCCTTGAACTAGGACAGGAACAATTACAAAGGGCAGTGAACATTCCATCTTGGATGGGAGAGAAAGAAAGCAAATATCTGGATGTCTTATCTTCAACAGAGCCCTTCAAGGTCCTGGTACAGTCTTGAAGGGGGGGTGTGTAGGGGTGTGTGTGTGTGTCTGTATGCACATGTGTGTGTTTGTGTGTTTTGACTGGAAGTAAACTCTCTGCAACACTGCTGAAGTCTGCACTTTAATTCAATTGTCTTTTGTGCGTTCATGTATGCATAACATTCAGCCCCTCGAGGGCTCTTCGATGTACCTCCATATATGGATGATGGTCCTTTGTTCTGAGTCTCCACAGCACTAACCTATAATCCCAGGCCAGGAGTATCCTGCCAGCACATACACGCATCATCTAATCCTGCGTATGTTGAGCAAGTCTGGGTGAGACACCTCCTGATTTCCACTGTGAGCTGTTAGAGTGGGTCTGTAGCCTCTAGCTCTTCTGACACAGACTGAAAGACATGGCCCATTTCTTCATTTACTTTCTCTTTCCTGGAAGACACTGTTTTGACAAGTGATGGGTAATTGCTGTTTACCTCTGACTAGTGTCAAAAACTGAGCACAAGTGAGTCAGGCACTTCCTCCAAAGGGTGAAGGTTCAGATTCTAACCTTGATAATTGAAGAAAAGTGCTGAAAATGTTTGACAACTCTCATCCCACACTGGGAGTGTGTGATTCACCTCATAGCAGTCCTTGCTCAGCTACAGCAAAGGAAGGATTGGAGATCTGGAAGAACACTGCTCATGATGATGTGTAGCTTCCTGCAAACAGTACAAGAGTAGTACTAGCCTTCTAGTAATACTAACAAAAGCTTCCACGCTAGGTCTTGAAACACAAACCACTTGCTCCGATGCAGAGAATGGACCAATAGGCCATGGAGCAACAAAAACTTTATCAAGCTGGTAATAAGTCTAAATATCTCTCTTAACTAGCTAACCAACACCTACGATCCAAGTTCTACTACCTAATCTCTCATACCATTAAAATAAATTAACTTAATTTGAAAAGGACCTGAATTCAAACCCGACACATGCCACCTGCTATCCATATAACCCCGAAAAGGTAATTTAGTGTTTTTATGTTCATTTGTCCCTAAGTAAAATGGTGGTAAATGACAAAAACTACCTCACACAGAAGTATGTAAAAGTTATGGCTTCCCTGGTGGCTCAGTGGGGTTGAGCACCACACTGTGGGGTTTCTGCAGCCACTGCAGTCCAAGTCCGATCCCCTGCCAGGGAGGGGACCCACATGGCTCAGCAGACCCCCTCCTGTCTCGCCCCACTGCTCTTCTCAGTAGTGTATGTCAGTCGATCTGCCTGTTCTGCTCTCCACTGTTTCTGGTGAATCCTTTCCACCCCTCGTGTCTCTGGCGTATGCCCTGGCTCTCATATGCATAAATAAATATTTTTTAAAATGTAAAAGTTAGACAGAATATATGTAAAGCACTTAGTACCAGTCCTGGAATATATAAATGTTTAATAAATACCTGCTGAGACCCTGACTGTGGCCATCATTATTGTCACCATCCTTCCTTTATTTGATGTCTCTCACGTTGTGTTGAAAAGCATGAGTACAGGTGAGCAAGGAAACTGGTGTCAAAGAAAGTGCCTTGCTTCACCCCCAGGAAAATGAACTAGTGTGGGCTCATCAGGCACTGGAACCAGAGGGTCCTGTGACTTGGAGCAAAAAAGGGAGCCCAGGAGACCACTGTTGACAGCACACAAAAGAAGAGACACTCAGGAAATTCAACTCTGGACAACAGAGGATGAGTGGGGTGAGGCATCAGCCAGGAAGGAAACCCCAGCTCACACCTGCCCCCAGAGAAAGCAGAGCTACTTGCTGTGGAAATAACCATGGGGAGCCATGTTCTCGGGTGAGTCAGGTGGACAAGGCCCACCAGTAAATATGTTAACTCAATAAAAAATTTAATTTAAAAAAGACATTTTTCATAAAGGAAAACAGGAACTTAAATTTTGTTTGCCACTCTCCCTCGCATAAAATAGAGGCCAATAACTGATTATCTAAAATATATGAGAATTAATCATTTACGGACCATGTACACAAAAACACCACGAGCACACAATGGGATGGGAGTGGGGGCCAGAGACGTGAATCACTCATCCTCACAACTTTGTAATATTGTATAGTCTGAAAGGTTTTTTACTCTCGACTCTACCTAACATAGAGAGCCTTATACTCAAATATTATTATGTTTGACTTGTCTTACAACCTCCTACTCAAAGAAGGAATGTCAGCCTGAATAACCCTCTTTGAGCAAGCAAAAAATAAAGAACTTACTGCATCTACACTCTGCTCAGTGTTTTGCATGCAACATCTCATTTATCCTTCACTGCAGCCCTAAAGGAGCATACACTGAGTAGTCTGTGTATGTGTGAGACTTGAAGAGATTAAGTGACTTGTGCATAGTCTCCTGGTTTTAAGAGGCAGAGCTTACATATGCATTTCCTTCTTGAAATCTCTAGCCTCACTTTTTTACATAAATTTACTCCAGATATGTATTACCAGTAATAGAGTTAGATGAGAGTAGTTGCAGATTCAAACAAAAATGCCTCCTGGATTCTTTAATTAGGATCCCAAATATTTGTATATTGCAAAATACCTAACTAGTCCACTGCTACAGAAAGCAATCATCCAGATAACCAACTGACATTTTCTCTTTCTTTTTGCCTGTATTAGATGCCTGTCTTAGATCACTTGCCTTGTGGAGGTTCTCAGCTGATGAACTGAACATAGAAAGATCCAACACCAGATGACTGGTCTCATGACTGATGAGGCTCTAGACTGAGTAAAATTTAGATTCCACTTTTTTTTATTTACCTTCTAGTTTTAAGAGTATACATCACAGGAAAAGGAAATGGCAGTTAATTATCATGAACAAAGTTAAAGGTTTGTAGAATGAAACGAATTAGATTTCTGTCCTTACATGCAACCACTCTTGCATGACAAGACTTTGACACTAAAAAAGTTTACACTCAAGATAGAAAGAGGCAAGTATTGCTCAAATTATGTTCCAGGGTGCACAGGTATCTGTTCTGCAGATGTGTCTCTTGAGTATTAATGTGCTTCTTGAGAAAAACAGGAAGTGGATATTTTATGATTATAAAAAGGAAAAAGGAATAAATGTATTTTTTGAGCCTTCTAGGCATACATCTGCTGAGTCTTTTATTTTTCAATTGCGGTAGCATTGTTTTACACTGCTGTTTGTGATTTAGAGGTATGGGATCCCCCTGCAGGTGCTGCTGCCACACCACACAGTCCTCCACCATGTCCACAGTGCTCCCTCCCCATTACGTCCTTTCTTCTCCTCTCCACCACTGGCGGCCTCAGTTACACATTCAGATTTCTAGGATCTGTTATCTGGTTGGCTTTAATTTCACCCTCTGTTTTGTTTCTCTATATTCCACATATAAGTCATACCATCTGGTTTCTTTCTCCTTCTCACGTTTCACTTTGTTGACTTTTTTCACCATTTAATAGGTATTGCAAATTTCTAAAAAGGAACTAGAGTATGTACCATTTACTCAAAGCATGATCGTGGAACTATTGTACTAGAGAATGCCCAAGCCACAGAGTAAGGCCGACTGAATCTGGTTCCCTCTTGCTAACGAACTATTGAGACTGAGTCCCCATTTTCTTATTTGCAAATGATAGATAACCCAACCAACATACTTGAGTTTAACAAGATATGAAATGAAATCTGGCTCATCATGGTAGTTGCCTACACATCCTAGTTTTCCTTGTTTCACTAATTGACTTGAGAAGGCAAAGCCCACTAGAATTGCAGAAGTAGTTGAACATACCACATTCTACAATTTATCGACAGAAAAATCTCTGCTGTGTCGCAAAGTATCTCCAGCCTGTAACTGGGGACAGCTCATTATGTGCAGTGACTTTAAAAGACTTTCTCCCTAGAAGAAATGTCATTTTATCCATACGCTGCTATTTCCTTGATCGAAGACTAATATTTGATATTCTTATAAGATCGTGTTTGTCTGACAGAGTTTTCAGGCCTCCTTTGACATAAGACCTTTCCTCTGGGCAGCATTTAGCAAGTTCATCTCTGCTACTCCACAGGATTATAAACTGCAAGGCCTTAGGACTCTCCAAGAATTTATTTCTATTACAGACATCTATACCGTTTGCCCCTAATTATTTCATTCAGATGAAATCAATTCAAATCATACTTGAACCTGTTAAAATATCACTGTTCTTCATTCAAATAACTCCATACATCAGTTTCATCTTTTGCATTTGCACCCTATACTTTCAAAGAATTTTGGGGGGTCATACCCTTAGATCCCTATACATACATGGTAGATAGTTTTTATCACTGTAATCCTGGGGCACAGAGTTTAAATGACTTTGCCTGAGTCACACAGCTAGTTAAGAACACAGAGGCATGCAGATCATCTCTTCCCAGCCTAGTACAGTTCTCAGTCATCAGAAGAATGCAATTCAATAAATATTTACTTAGTATTTAACATATATTAGGCACAGAACATATTTTATTGTTGTCTCCAAAATTAAGGAGTTTTTTATTATTATTTTTCAAAGGGTAAGCTTCCTAAGCTCATTTGTGCAGAACTAGTTTGCAGTTGCTTAATTTCAGAGAAAAAAAGTCCTCTAGGGCATGAGGAGAAATGGGGTGGAAGGAACAATGAGGCATGTGCATAATTTCATTGCTGCCAATGCTCTGCAGATCTCATTTTGGTTCTCACTTTCAGAGAAAAGAAGATCTTACTCTAAAGATAAAACAACTGACCTCATCGATTCATCATAGCCAATTGTTTCAGTCATTTTTTCCAGAACAATAGTTTTTCCACACACACCCTTTATTGCTTCTTTTTGTGGTTCAACATGTGACAGAGTAGAATCTAAGAATAGACCAAGTTATGTTCACATCCATATGCCTGTATAGTATTTAAAGTTTGGGGATTTAAAGGACTTGACATTTCCACTGCAACCAGCTCCTCTGAAACCCATTTTAAGGGCTAAGATAGCAGACCAGTCCCTTGCCTTACATATAATCATGGTTAGTTAGTTGTGCAGTGAAAAAATACCACTTAGTTTGTGTTGGCATTATTTCCATAGTGTATGTCTCATTGACCAAAACAAAACTCTTTTAAAATGGAGACAGTAAAAAGACCTGTGGCTCTCTACTGCTCTGTTAAGGGAGGTTGGGGGACACGGCCACAAAAAGAAATGGTTTGAAAATTGCTGATGCATCCTTTATCACTGCAATTTCCACAAGGTTATAAAAGTCATGCTTGGATAAAATCTTGAAAGTGCCAAAGCAATGATCTAAGAAATGAATGCAGATAATCATTCTCCATTTTAAATTATGAGCTGTGGAGCTAGAATAGAAATGCTATCACGGCTGAAGAATCTAAAATTTAGTATGTGATTCTGCTCATTTGTATACAACGTCACAGTAGATCATTTTATGGACTTGGCACGTTGAGTTCAAGATGCACCTGCCAAGAACTCTCAACCATGCCAGTATCAGTGGATTCTAGTGGGTAAATGTATTCATTTCTGGATGATTTTGCAGATTATTCCATGGTGCCCTGTGCAGTCTGCAAGGCACTCTCTTGTTGATTACACACATGGGGGAAAGACAAGTGTTTGTTCTGCACCTTTAAAAAACCAGGGATGACAGGGCAAATCACAGTGCCCTCCTCCTTTATAATCCCAGGGGAACAGGCTACTTCCATAGAGTTCAAGGCAGTTAACTTTGTCTTGGCCTCTTAGAAGATGTAATGAAATCTGTGCTTCAACACTCATGTGAAATCAAGGACACAACTTTTTTCTAAATCCTAAAAGATAATAAAGTGATTCAAAGGGTGAATAAAAGAAAAATTCATAGACTTTGTACCTCTTTTCCAGTCCCTCTTGGTTTATATTTCATGAGCACTGAAGTCCATGCATGTCCCCTGAGCACATTCACAGGAAGCCTAAATGAAAAAGGAGGAAGCAGAAGTTGTAAAAACTTTGTTGTCGAGGAAACAACTTAAAGATTTTAAAGTTTTACTTTAGATTTTATAAATTATAAAATAGCACAAGTCTTATATAAATGCAATAGAAAATTGATTTGAAAAAGAAGTTAGAAGAAAATGAAAATTAACTGTACTTCCATCTTTTGGAGATCATAATTACTGGTCTATTTGTAAAAGAACATTTTCTATGCATAGTTTTCACTTGCCAAAATTGAATGAGACCATTCATATGGAAATCTGCCTGTTTCACTCAATAATATGTTTTGATCTTAGAGAAATAGAGAGGTATAAAAGTTCTGAGGGGATGCTGGGGTAGGAGAAATGAAGACAGGCAATCAGAGTATGGACTCTATAGATTAATGGATAATCACATGGGAAAAGAAAAAACAATTTAGGGCCATCTTTTAGACTCACAACTACCTAACTGCTATTTAATACTTGCTTCAAGTTTGGGGGGCATGGCTAAGGACAGAAGAGTTACTTACACAGTAGGTAAGATTATACTTATTTTAAAAACTAAATAATGCTGACATTTTCTCTAATTAATTCAAAACTGTGAGGAATGTCCACTTCTCCTTACTTATAATTCGTGCAGTTACCTGGAGAAATATTAGAACTTTCTTGCCTAATATATGGGTTGTGCTGTGCTCAGTGGCATCTAAGACGCAGGGGTGCTTCAAGCAACCAATCTTCCCTATGCAAAGTTTATTGATATGAGAACACAGTTATGAGCATCAATGAATGAAGCAAATTTCTGAAACCCTTGTTAAAGAGAGATTTATAAAGTCATTTCCTGCTCAAAAGCATATGCTCCATCAGCAGAAAGCCTCACTGCATAACTCAGCGTATATGACAGCATCATCACAAATCATCTGGACCAATCATGTAAGAGGTGTCCAGGGAGCCAAACAGCATCCTTCCCTACAAGAACAGGAGAGATTGATGGTTGGGCTCCCAAATGGTGAAAAGGCAATGAGAGCCATAGTGAGGAGTTGCCCTCAGAGATAAAAGGTGGCCCATGGCAAACTGCCATCCTCTTCCTAGAAGACAGGAGTGTTTCTGCAAGTCCTCTCTCCACTGGGGCAAAGCCAACCCCTTCAAACCCTGCTCTCCAAACTCCTGATGTTTGCTCAGCAATCCCATCCAAAAAAGAAAAAAACATAAACAAAAACAAAACCCAAAGTCTAATTGTAAGTAGAGACCTGCTCCTTGTCTCTTGCAGTGTATTTATAATGGGTGGAGAGTGGCAGGTAAAGAGCATCAGGCTGAGTTAGTGATAAGCATCAAGTGCCAGTTCTTATTTGATTTCCATTTTGAAGACACACACAGATCCAAGATCTCCAGCATATTAGGACCTGAAGAGCTGACTATGAAAACTTTTTCCCAAGTATTTCCCTCAAGCCATTCATGTCAGAGACATCCACAAATTTGTATGAAGACAAAATCAGACTTTTGGCTCCAGCCAGCCACAATTTGGGAGTGGAGACAAGACACTGTATTTTGTAAACACCCCAGGTGATTCTTTCACAGACACTGAAGTTTGAGGACCTCTGGACCAGAGGTTAATTTGCTTCCTCTGCTCCCTCCCACCCTGCCTTTCCTCTCCTCTGCCACTTTCTAATCTTCCCCTTTTTAGGATTATGAAGAACATACTCTAAAACACAGGGAAAATATTCCATCTAAAGATAATATTCATCTTGTAAAAACTAAAGAATATTTGTTAGATCAAAATTATAGTCACAAAATATTTATAATATTGGCTATCTTATAAAATATAAGAGTAATACTGATAATTATAATCAACCAATTCTTTTATACACTTATGAAATATTTTGCTTGCAGAAAGTGCTTAATAATAACATAACTGCTAAGTGAAATCATTTTATTTTATGATATTTGTAAGATACATTCAGTTATAAAAATGTTATTACATTAAAAGTACAAAGAAATAAACTAAAATATTAATGAAAGCCGCTGTCTCCAAGTAATTAAGTATGAAATTATATTTAGATAAGAAAGTAAACTAAAATTATGTCACTTGAAGAATTGACAATACTTTGCATTTCAGCATATAAGGTATACATTTGAACCACACTAACTGGCATTTTGGCCCTACTCTGTGTATTCTATTTGTAATTGCTGGAATTGGAGCCCTGGCTTTAATATTCTATAATTGGTATTCTCCACAGAGGCTGTTAGAATTTTAACTAGTCTCCTCCATATACCGATAACTTAAAAAAGAATTAAAAACCTAGTAAGGAGAAGAGACTTTGGATGGATAAATTTTATCAGTTACCCCAAGGGTCCTCCCTTTGGAATGGATTTCCTCTTCTAGTAACATTCACACAGGTGCTCAAAGATACCTGCTCACAGCAGTTCCTGTGGCACTGCCCACAGAAAACTAACCAAATTATGGTGTATCTCCAAAGGAATACCCTGTGTTGGTTAGAAATATGAGTCTTATAAGGAGGAACAAATGATATAAAATGAAGGGAAGTAAGTAGCCATGTCCTAAAGATGATGCATTAGGTAAGACCCAAATTAGAGATCAAAGGCAAATTAGAGAATAAAGAAAGGAGAGACCAAAGTCTCATGGGACAAAGAGGGAGCAGAGAGGTGTAATAGCCAATGCAATTTACGGGTTGTGTTTGAAACCCAATTTGAACAAATCAATAGTAAAAAGACATTTTGAGGGAAGAAGAGAATTTAACTTTGGATCTAGTTTTAGGAAATATTAAGATAGCAAATAATATCAGATGTGGTAATGGCAAAAAGATATTTCAGAAACCTATCTGTTTGTAAACTAAGATATTTACAAGTAAAATGAAATGATGCTTGTAATGTAATTTAAAATATCATATGACAACAATGGCTGAGATAGATGAAACAAGTTTGCAAAAGTGTTGATAATTTCTGAAGATGAATAATAAGTATAGAAGAATTCTTCATATTTTTCTTTCCATTTGTTTAAATTTCTCTATATCAAAGGGTATTTAAGGAGAGATTTTAAAAGGTGATATAATATTTTTCATGTTCACATAAATCATTATAACTAATATATTAAATAATAGCACATATCGATATAATGTTAATAGCTAGAGCACAAAGCTTAGTGTGTACCAAAATATGTTCTAAATATATTTTGTGGATTAAATCATATAATCCTCATCACAATACAAGTGATCTCTGACATCCTCATATTATAGAGAAGCAGGCATTCATAGGTTCAACAAGAACTAATCAGCAGTAAGGCTGGGATTTAAGCCCAGACTACATAAAACTGAACAACTACAGTGCCACATGCTTTGGAAAATTCCAGATGTTTTACTTAGCAAAATAAACCAGGCACAGACTAATACAAAGAGTACACCCCTTTCTGCCCTATATGTGTTCTGTATGCACCGTGAGGGTATTTTCCTGAAATACACACAAGAAAGAAAGTTAACTTACTTTGGGAAAAGAACCTAAGAAGTGGCAGACATTTTGGGTTTTTGTTGTTTGTTTGTTTTTAACTCATCTTACTATTTTGATTTTGTTTTCTACCACACGCATGGATGGAGTTATCACCTTGAAAAGAAACGTTTGGACTTTGAGATAATGGGCCAGTTCTGTTTTCTTGGTTCTAATTTTCTAATTTTGAAAAGTTCCCAAACTATTGCAAAATAATTGCAATATTTATAAGGTCAACACAAATTTTAAATTACTTGTACACATGTAAGTGGAAGAAAAATGATATTTTATGTTCTGCATAAAAGAAATTAATTTAAATTTTACTAAAAATAATATATTTCAGTTGTTTTTGAAATCAATGGCAAATGTGAAAATATAAGTGTGTTTTTGTGCGATAAGGAAGGAAGCACAGCACACGAGCAATGGCAGTTAGCTCTGAAAGTAGTGGTCACTATTTAAGAACCCCCACAAACTGCACCCTCCAGTTCTGCCCCGAACAGGCTGAGCCAACCCTTGGTTCTGCTAAAGGTCCTCTGCTCTCCCCATTCCTTTCCCAAACAGCACTCCAGTTTGGTTGCCTTTTGTGCACTCTGCTCCCAGCTAAGTAACCTCCTGTGCACTGGCATTAAAGGCTCTGGGGTAGCAGTAGGAAGGGAAGGGGGGTCTCCATTTCCAGTTTAAGAGTGGAAAAAATACTATACATACAAATGGGAAAATGGAGTTTCTTTGATGTTGCGCAGATCTGAGTGATATTAGTGATCAAATATTAGTGATCCCCTACTGCCAGGCAGTGGGACTTAGGCAGATCATGTGACTGTCCTAGGCCCGCCCAGCCCTTTCCATTCCAAGTTGTAAGAAGAAATTGTTCCCTGGTCGTCATGTTTTTGGAAACCAGAGAATGACTGAAAAATGCCTTAGGATCACATGGAGAGTGAAAGCAAGCTTTCTGCAAGAAAGTAGTACATGGGGCAGTTGTGCTTTGCTGTCGGTGGCTCTTGCAACAGTTTGTTAACCATCTTTTCCTTCATTTCCAGTAAAAACTTAGCATTCATATTAAAATGATTAACTACACATTACAAGCTTTTGTTTCTTTCTCTCCATAGTTTTCTTCCTTTCTCTACTGTACAAGGTATGCTTAAGATAGCTTGTTGTTTTCCCTGCGTCCTTGGTGCAAATCCTATTAGATTGAGTACTAAGCACTGAGGTCTCTGACTGCCAAGGCCACTACTTCTTCATCCCTTGAACTCACTTCATCCTCTTGCCCAGGGACCTTTCCACAACTATTGGCTTCCCCTTCCTGCTCTTCACTCAGTTCACTTCAGTGTGAATGTTCAACACATTCACATCTTAGGTCATTTGTCACTTCCTCAAGGAGAGTTTCCCTGACCGTCCTTCCTCTCTAGGTGAAATATGCCTACTCCATGTTTACCCAGCTTCACAGCTTCCCACCCTATAGGATGGAACCCATTTGAAATTTCACATTTGCATGTGTTAGATGCCTTGACTACTACCTGACT
The DNA here is from genome assembly GCA_019455555.1 of Galemys pyrenaicus. Classification (NCBI taxonomy): domain Eukaryota; kingdom Metazoa; phylum Chordata; class Mammalia; order Eulipotyphla; family Talpidae; genus Galemys; species Galemys pyrenaicus. The sequence continues at coordinate 822,302 of JAGFMF010012132.1, read as the reverse complement.
CCCCCACTAGACTGTACCCTCCATGCGGCCAAGTCAACATTGGGTCAACATTGTATCTCGAGTGATTTTACAGTGCGTGCATTTAGTAACCCTTCCATACACATTTTTTAATGCATACAGAAAAAGAGGGTTTTTATTTTAGCAATCAATTTCTGTTTTCATAAAGGCTGGTAGATTCTGTCTGGCCTTAAGAGAAGTGAATTAATATATTTTTTCCTGGACATTAATTTGTGACTCTTCATCTCCAAAATAATCACTGGTATGCAAGCACTTCTTTGATTCTTGAATCTTTAGGGAGATTTGTTTACACGCTTGTCAATGATTTTCATTACCTTATTCACATTTAAATGATTTGTGAAAATAACCTGATGGGAACTAAAATTTTTATCTCCTTCAAACTTTGTCTCCAAAAGAACAGTACCCAGTAAAACTCCAATTTAGAGTGCCAATGGCTTCATGGAGCAGCCTCAGGAAACATGGAGAGATTAATGAGGTCTTGAGAACAGTCACTGAGTTGAAATTGGCATTTTTTTTCTCCCAACAACCTTTCTCTATGAAAACTTGACTATCAGTAATTGTCACATTTGGAGGCCATCTGGAAAGAGAAGGGGGCACTAAGGCTTCACTTTTCTCCCAGAAGTCAAACAGTTCATAAAGTTAGTCATTGGGTTCTTTTATGAGATAAGAATTTTCTTTCAGTCCACTTTTCTCTCTGAGAATAGGTAGGGAGTGAAATTTCAATTTGAAGTTTGAGTGGTTGTGGGGGGGGAGGGGGAGTGACACTGAGGTGTACTCCAAAACCAGAAAATAAGGAAGATTGGATTTTATAACACAATTTAAAATCTACAAAAAGAACAGAATGGGCAGAGCAGAATTTTACAGAACAGGAAAGTGATGGTCAAAGTCAAGGAAGGTACCAAAATCTATACTGCCAGGAAGCTGCAGAGTGAGACTTTGATTCCAGGCTGCTTGTGTACCAAGTTCATGCCCATTAACACTAAAGGCCCCACCAATGTGCATGAAGCTATCTGCCTCTGGGAGAGATGGATGTCAAATTATCACTCTGTCATAATTTATGTCTTACAGCACCCAAAGCAAAGATAGTGATGGAAAAGATAAACAACTGGGACTACTTCAAACTTAAAAGCTTCTGTACAGCAAAGGACACACTAGCCAAACACACTAACAAAGCGACACCCCACCAACTGGGAGAAAATCTTTGCACTGACAAGGGACTTAAAACACAGATCCACAAAGAACTAACCAGACTAAACAAAAACAAAGGGAACAACACAGTCAAAAAATGGGCAAAAGAGCTAAAAAAGCAATTCTCCAAAGAGGAAATGCAAATGGCCAACAGGCATATGAAAAAATGTTCAACTTCTTTTGGCATCAGAGAAATGAAAATCAAAACCACATTGAGATACCACCTCACACCAGTGAGAATGGCACAATTCAAAAAAAGTAGCAACAACAAATGTTGGCGAGGATATGGAGAAAAAGGAACTCTCTTACACTGCTGGTGGGAATGCAAGCTGGTCCAACCATTATGGAAAGCAGTGTGGTGGTTCCTCAAACTACTAAAAACGGAACTTCCATATGATCCAGCAATCCCACTCCTAGGACTATACCCAAAAAACACAAAACACCGTTTCAAAAGAATACCTGCACCACCACCCCCCTACATTTATTGCAGCACTCTTTACAATAGGTAAGACCTGGAAACAACCCAAATGCCCAAAACCAGATGAGTAGATTGGGAAGCTGTGGTACATATACACAATGGAATACTATTCAGCAATCAAAAAAGAAAAACTAAATGCATTCATAGAAATATGGATGGAACTGGAAGGGATAATGCTCAGCAAAATAAGTCAGAAGAAAAATACCAGACGGTTCCTCCCTTAGGAGGAATATAAGGGAACCAAATAAGGATCAAGGAAAGGAATAAGAACAATAATAATAATAATAACAATAAAGACACAAAAACCAAAAAGGAAAAGACAAGGACAATTGAGGACACTTGGGGTGGGGGGAGGAGGAGGGTTGAGGGAAGATGGGAGCACGAGGGAATGAGGTGATGGTGCACTGGTGATATGGTGATGGGGAATACACGGGGATTACAATTGACGCCAAATATATATAAATAAATAATGAAAAAACAGAATAAAAAAATAATTTAAAAAACACAACAAAAACAATAAACAAGGACAAATTGGGGACGCTTGTGGTGAGGGGGCAGGGAATGGGTTGAGGGCAGAAAGAGCACAAGGGACTGAGGTGATGGTGCACTGGTGAAATGGTGGTGGGAAATCCTGGGGACCACAATTGATGTCAAAGATATATATAAAGAAAAATATAAAAATAATTTAATGTCTTATCAACCTTCTAAATCATCCAATCAAACTTTTCATTAATTCCATGATTAACAAATAAGGTGCAAAAAATCGTTTGGTTTCTTGTATACAATTCTATGTGAGCTACAGATGGTTAAAAACATATATACCAAGACCCTTATAAATTATATTTCTTCACATAAACTAACAAAGTGCATTGTTATCTTATACATCAGTTGCTTATGAATTCAATCATTAGAGTCCATTCTAGAGATTAGCGTCTCATCAAGATGTAACTGATATGGGAGCTAATTAGCACCACTCTCTAGAGATGTGTCTAAAGAACCAGCTCTTCTCCAATATGAAACATATTTCTCCATGTTAGTTTGTACCTCTTCTGTTTCCCACAAAATCAGTTATTTTTAAGTTTACTGGATGTACACTATAATAGTAGTGAGGTCTTATTATAGAAGATAACAGGATTAAACTGCTTTGAATTTTTGTCAAATCATGTTTCTCTCTAAGAGCAAAGAGGTCAAGAAATGTCCAATTTTGAGAGATCATTAGTGACCAAGAAGTTCACAGAGAGGTGATCTGAGACACAGAAAGATCAATAAATTTAATGAGGGTGACAAAATGCCCTCAACAAACTTTAGTTGCATTAAATTCCAGCATGGATGTTCATGTCAAGTTGAATTTTCTTTCCTCAAACCCACATTCTGATAACAATTTGCAAGTACAAGTTCAATTTGAGGCCAATGAATTCATACAGAGCTCAAAGACAGTTTAGAGAATCACAAAATCCTTTGTGAATCAGGTCAATAAATTTAGCAGTGGATCATTTATAGCAAAATGACAGTCACCTTTCAGGTGAGCATTTCCTTCAGAACACTTTCTATAGCCATCAAAGAACATCCGATTTGGAAATAGAGGTCAGTACATTAAATGACAAATTTACTTCAAGAGTTATCTTAGATCATAAAACCAGAGAACTGGAAGGAACCTTTGGGATCATCTGGTCTGTTCCCAAACTCAAATACAGAATCCCTTGGGATGTTAGGCAGTAGAAGTGCAGTCACGGGGGATTTGTTTTATTCAATGTGTTTACTTTGACATTAAAGTAAGCTTACATATATTATAGAGTCAAGGGCAAAAACAAAATTAAAGAGGTAAGACACGATACTTGAAAGAAATTTTATACAGTGCTGAACTACTTCCAGCTGTGGTCAGAGTTCTTTGAATGACCTGAACACACTCCTCTGCTCTATGTTGATGGGAATTTCTAACATTGATCTAGTACCATTTTACAAACGTGGTAACAGGCTCAGGGAGGGAGAGGGTTGACAAGGGCACAATACTAGCACTGGTAACTGAACCAAGAGGAGAACCTGCATGTACAATATGCTTTCCTGTGGTCAGACAGGCTGCTTCTGAATTTCAGCAACTACTTTACACCTGCTCAATTCCTGTACCCAAAAGAATACCTTTCTCCAAATGAGTGAATGTTTTCATAGGAGGAAAACAAACTCAATAACATAATAAATACCAGTTATAATATACACTCAGTGGTTTTGTTCCTCCACATTGTTCAAGTTTACTTATGCACAGAGAAGTGAAAAATAACATGGCAGGTTTGGACATAAAGATACCAGGACTCTAAGTCATAGGGAAGCTGTTCATCCAGGAAAATAGAAACCAGGCCCATCAGAGCGGTGCTTTCCACCATGTGACCCACAGATCACCTGAGTCAGAACTATCTGCAATGGCCATTAAATATGCAGGCTCCCAGGCCTCTAGGGACACAACCTAGAATCTGCATATTTCACCAATTCCATCTAAGAGTGGAGAAAAACCACCTTACAGGTACTAGAGCAGAAGAAAGGGGAAGGGAGGATAGGATGAGAAATTAACAGCTTATATCCACAATGCTCATATGGCAAAGCATACTCACAGCCAAGCCCTTGCTGGATTAGACAGCTGTCTGTGTCAGCTAGAGCAAGGGAAGGTGTCTTGATTTGCATATGAAGAAAATGAAGGTCAACTGACCAAGTGGTTTTGTAATTAAATATGAAAATGGAGGAAGAATAAAGGCCTACTTAACTACCTATAAAATAACAGTAAGTAGGAAAGGTGCGAGAACAGTGGTGGTGAGTGGGGCATAAATGGTCATGTATGTGTCTGTCAGTTCCCTACAATCTCCTTCTCCCTGAATCAAAACTGAAAACAGCATTACTTCAGATTACAAAAAAGTTTCACAAAATATAAAATACAAAAGTAGGTATAAGTGCATGATATTCTCACGATCATCATTCCCAAGACATTCTCTATTATAAGTTACCACACAATAAAGGAAATAAAACAAAAGCAAGAGAAAAAATGATTTCTCCGAGGAAGTGAGAATAATTTTAATGCTCAGTATTGTTGATATCTCCAAAAATAACCACAAAAAACAATAAATTCACTCATCAGAAACAACTTAAAGTTAAAACATAGATGAGTAAATATCTCTAAGATTTAAACAAGGTATGGAGGAAGGGACTCTGTCCTTAGCAATGTGGAGGTTAAAGGATATGTGTGTCCCCTTCCAATGACAGAATTGTGAAGAGGGGAAAAAGCAACAACTATGTGGATATTCATGCATTTGAGGTCAAATTACACTGGGAAGCAAAGAGAAAGAAAAGACTGGTGTAGGGATTTGTTGCTGGTGCTATCCAGAGAGACATGAGGAATCCTCTGGATTCCGACTCCCATCCTGACTCAGCTCTAGGCAGAGCAGAGAGGAAGAGCTTCCTCTCCATTGCCATCCCTCCCCCTCCTCAAGCCCTGAACTATCTCAGTGGCAATAATCAAGTGTTCAGGAGGTAGACACATTTTCACCTAAGGTGTTTTTCACCAAAAAAATGACTATTCTAATTCTGATGAGATGGATCCAGTCTCATGCTAAAGAGGAGCAGAAAAGAAACAATTCAGCCTAGCTGCGAAAAAGACAAACTTTGTGATCTGGAACAAGGTCATCCTTATTCACCTAAATTTCCATTTTGTTAATCCATGAAGATGAAAGAAATTAAATGTGAAATACTTAGCCTAATATCTGACTTGGTGAGTCTTATAGTAAGACCTCAGGAAAGACCCTTTTTCAAATAGGAACAGATTTTGTTTTTCTCTGGTTTCTCAAAATTTGGCAGCAAAGTTTACTTAGGATACCCATTACCACCTAACCTAACTTGTTTTCTTAATCCTCATGAAAATGTCTACCTGGGGATAGTGACAAGACTTTTCTGTTATAGATCACAAAAATATCTGCATGTAAATAAGCCAGACAAGTCAACAGTGTCTTTTTTGTTTCCCACAGTTCTGAACTCAAAGATGATTCGTCTAGATCAAGCCTTTCCTCAGATAAAGAAAATGCAGGTAAAAAAGACTGGCTTCTATTTTCTGAAACTTCTATAATAAACTTGCATCAATTATGCAATAAAAAGTTTTTAATCCAATAAAAAGTTAAGAAAAATAAAACTGGCTTCAAATTTTAAAAAGCATTTATTCCTTAATTTTGTTCTCCTGGAAGAATAGTTGAGTCAACAACAACAACAACAAAAAACTGGATACAGGTATGTCTGATAAGATTTTGTACTTATTTGCAAGGTTGTAAGAGATGAAAATGAAACCATATAACAAGCAGGATGGAATTATATACCCTAATCAATAGCTGCTCTGTATTGCAAATTCTGTCAGACTTTCCCCTTCAGTGCCTTATGTTGGTGAGGTTTTATCACTGCTTATAAAAGTCTGTGTGAATAAATTAAAGGAACCAGGCGGCCTTTTCATCAGAGTAGAGTCACACAGAGATCATCTGCCAAATGCAATGTTCCTTCCTTTTTCAAGACCCTGGAAACATTCTCTCCATTTGACATGCAAGCATCTTCACTCTTGTAACAATCAGTGCAGAGAGAAGGCATCGTAATCAAGGAAAATGCCTACTAAATTGACTCCCCTCCTAAAAGCCATCTGTGTATAATGACTCCCTGTAGCAACCGTAAAGTCACAAGCAATCCAGAGCATCGCTCAAGCTAAGAGAAAATGCAAATCACAGAATTGAGAGAATTATAGGACAATAAAGTCAGGCTGGCCACAGAAGATCTAAAATCACCCAAGTTATTAAGTGTGGAATGATCAATCTTGTTATTTCAGGTTTATGAACGCTAACGTATCTGCCAGCTTATGTTAGCTCCCCACTTCCATTCTTTTGTTTCAGTTTAAATATTAAGCGATGAAAGCATTTTATTTTCCTAAAATTAACTGATAACTGAAGGCTTGATTGGTCACACGACTGATTAGTAGCAAGAAAGAATGCATTTGGAGATCCCGCTACAGCTCTATAATTGCTTTGACCACATGAGGACAAAATAATCATAAAACTGTTACTGTGCAACCAATCCTTTCATTTTACAAGTTTTTCAATCCCCCTTGATCAATCTACCCCTTACCACCTCAGCCTACTCAACTTGGAACGGTCCCAATTTCAGGAAAAATATTTGCTGACACAAGAGAGATGCTGAACCCATTTCTGTTGAATCCATCCCTAAACGTCTTTCAATTGATATCCACTTCTGTTCATACTCATGAATAGGCCACAGCTTCATCAGTCACTCACTGGATAACTCTGGTTGTATTCAAACTCTTGCTCTGCCTCCAGTCTTTCCCTCTTGCCCCAACCTCCTGTCATGACACCAGAGCAATGCTACCAAGGCTAACTGCGAGGATCCCTCCTGTGTTATAGCCTTCAGTTATTCCTCATCAGTCTAAATAATGCCCAAGTCCTATAGCACATTCACAAGACTCTTCCAACCACCTAACTCCCATGTCCCCACTCTTTTTGTAACCACTCCAATGAACATTTAATTTCTCATACAAAATAAGCTCTTACTCACCTTCCCACATGCTACTCATGTTCAAAAATACTTCTCTCTCCTCTTCACCTTGCTAATAATTCCTGTTCATCCTGAGGTTGTAGCTTAATTGTCACCTTCTCCAGGAAAGTTTCTTGAATAGTTCTTTAGATGTGGTCTGCATTGCCATAATGTGCTCTCAAAACTCCCTCTGGGTCTGTAACATTTGCCCCAGTGTATACTAGTTGCTCCTGAAGTATTTGTCTTCTCAGCCAGACTGTAAGCATTAACTCTAGTTTGGCTAATTTTTATATCCTTAGTTCTTAGTATAGTTTCTGGAATGTGAGGTGTTTCAGTTGTATTTCTTGAATAAAAGAACAAATGAGTAAATAAACTTAAGTCAGTGCTCAAGTTTTTAGTGAACTAGTAATATATTTAGAACTAAATGCCAGACAAGTGTCTTCAACTCTGCTCAATTTGGGGGATATTTTATTATTTTCAGGCTATCTATTCATTCAGTGAATATGACAATGTTAGATTACAAAAAGCTCAATATTACTTTACAGTAAAATTCTATAGAGTATTGTGCTTAGAAAAGATACTTTCAAGATTTCAATCTCAAATTTATTGAAATTTGATTTGTGTCCTAATATGTGGGAATGTTCCCTGTGCATTGGAGAATGTACATTCTGTTGCTTTTGCATTAAAAGTAACACTTCACTAGGTTGCCTTTCCAACCCTCTCCCTGGGTGCTTTATCTCAAAACCTATCTAAAAAGTAAATAATCTTCATAACTTCATTTTCAAAGATGGAGCTGATGTGGCAGAGGATTATGGGAACTTAAGTGGTGAGTGTGTTGTGATAATGTACATCTGGAAAGGTGTGAACATGTACCTCTAAAACACATACAGCGTTGTAAACTAATATTACCTCAATAAAAAAAAACCTACCATTAAAAAGATAAATATGATATAGTAACACAGTTACTGTAAAAACAAAAACAAAGCTGTCTCCTTCCCCTGTTCCTCACTTCCTTTCTTGCAGTTTCCATCAAAAACCCCAGGAGAGCAAGGAGAGGGTTGGGAAGGCAACCTAGTGAAGTGTTACTTTTAATGCAAAAGCAGCAGAATGTACATTCTCCAATGCACAGGGAACATTCCCACATATTAGGACACAAATCAAATTTCAATAAATTTGAGGTTGAAATCTTAAAAGTATCTTTTCTAACCACAATACCCTAAGGTTATGAATCAATTATAACAAATAAAAAATGAAAGACCACAAATACATAGAGATTAAACAACAAACTACTATTGGATCACTAAAGAATCAAAATAAATTCAAAGTGTATTTGAAGACAATGAGAATAAAAATGACACATACCAGAATATGTGATGCAGCAAAGGCATCACTAAGAAAAAAGTTCATATCAATACAAGCTTATCTCAATAAACAAAAAGTTCCAATAAATAATGTAACCTAGTAATTTAAATAAGTAGAAATAAATGGATAAATGAAGCCCAAAGTCAATGGAAGGAAGTAACAAAAACCAGGATAGAGATAAAATAAAAATAGAAAAGATCAAAAAGTGAAGAACTGTATTTTTTAATAAAAAAAAAAAACAAGATCAACAAATATTTGCTCAGATTCATTAAGAGAAAATGAGAAAAGAGTAAAATAAAATCAGAAATTAAAGAGGACATATTGTGATGGATAGCACACATACACAAAAGACCATAAGCAAAAACAATGGACAATTACATGCTAACCAGTTGAAGAATCTAGAGGAAATAAATTCCTTGAATTCTAAAACATCCAAAGACTGAGTGATAAAAAAAAAAAAAATCAAAATCTTAGGAGTGCTATCACAAGTAAAAAAAAAAAAAAAAAGAAACAGAATATTAAGACAAAAAATAGCACAAAAAAAGAAAATTATAAGCCAGTCACACTAATGAAAATATGTACATGCAAAAATCCTATTAGCAACCCACATTCAGCAATACATTAAGAAGATCGTACACCACAATCAAGTGGGATTTACTTTAGGGGTGCAAGGATAGTTCAGCAAATGCAAATCTGTCAAAGTGATTCATCAAATTAATAATATGAAAGATAAAGTTCAGGATCATCTCAACTGCAGCAAAAGCATTTGATAACTCAGTAACCATTTATGATAAAAACTCTCAATAAAATGTGTACAGGAAGAATATTACTAAAGATGATCAAGGTCATCTATAATGAACTCATAGCCAACGTCAAATGCAGTGGAAGAAAGCTAAAAAGCTTTTCCTCTAAGATCAGGAACAAGACAAAGTTACTCACTCTCATCACTATTATTTGAAGAGAGAGGGAGGGAGAAAGGAAGAGAGAGAGAAAGGAAAGGGGA
>JAGFMF010012132.1:786127-810628 GCA_019455555.1 Galemys pyrenaicus | reverse complement strand
AAACTAGATGCATTCATAGGAACATGGATGGAGCTGGAAGGGATTATGCTCAGTGAAATAAGTCAGAAGGCTAAAGAAAAATACCAGATGGTTCCTCCCTTAGGAGGAATATAAGGGAACCAAATAAGGATCAAGGAAAGGAAACAACAACAATAATAGTAACAACAATAAAGACACAACAAAAACCAAAAATGAAAAGACAAGGACAAAATGGGGACCCTTGGTGGAGAGGGGGAGGGGGAGAGTTGAGGGCAGACAGGAGCATGGGGGACTGAGGTGATGGTGCACTGGTGATATGGTGATGGGGAATACATGGGGATTACAATTGATGTTAAATATAAAGGAAAAATATTTTTTAAAAAATTTACAGAACAAGAAAAGTCTTCAAATAGCCAAAATAATCTTTAAAAAGAACTAAAATGGAGATATCATGCTCCCTGACTTCAAACTGTGCTACAAATGTACAGTAATCAAAAGAGTATGGTGTTAGAATAAGGACCGATACACAGATCAATTCAATAAAACTGACAACCAAGAAATACTTGGACAGCTGTGTGACAAAGAATCAAGAGCATACAGTGAAAAAGTGAAAACCTTTTCAATGAATAGTCCTGAGAAGGCTGGACAGTCACACATAAAACAACAAAACTAGATCATTATCTTATACCATACGCTGAAATCAACTAAAAATGGATTAAAGACTAGAATATAAGACCTGAAACTATAAAATACAGACAAGAAAACAAGAGGCTTTGTCTCCAATAGCACGAGAAACAAAAGAGAAAAAATTTTAAAAGGCTGACCTCAAAAAAAAGTGACTGAAAAAGTGCCTGCACAGTGAAAGACACCAACATAGAAACAAAAAGGCAGCCTACTGAAAAGGGTGACTATATTTGCAGACCATATATCAGACAGAGTTAATATACAAAATATATAAATAATTCATAGAACAGAAACATATGAATGAAAAAACAGGCAGAGTTTCTAATTGACATTTTACAAAATAAGACATAGTCAACAAACACATTTAAAAAGTCCTACACTCTTAACATTAGGAAAATACAAATCAAAACCACAATGAGATTTTATCTCACACCAGTTAGAATGATTTTTCTAGCAAAGGTCAAGAAGTAATAAATGCTGGCAAGGACGTGAAGGAAAAGGAACACTTGCCCATTGTTGCTAGGAATGTGAATTAGTACAGGTACATGGCAAACTGTGTGGAGAGTCCTTTAAAAAATTAAAAGTAAACCTACCATATGACCCAGTAACCCCACTCTTAAGTATCTACCCAAAGAATAAAAAAAAATCCCACTAATTTGAAGGGATATATGCACTTCTATATTCACTGTAGCACTATTCACATAGTCAAGTGATGGAAACAACCAAAATGTCCAAAGATAGATGAGTGGATCAAAAAGATGTGGTGTAGACTCTATGGAATACTATTCAGCAATGAAACAAAGATGAACCCATTTCATTTACAACAACACAAATGGAAATGAAGGGGGTATACGCAGTGAAATGAGTCAGACGGAGAAAAAAAAACCACCAAATGGTGTTACTTTTCTATGGAATATAGAGAAACAAAATTAAAGGTCATATAAAGACAAACTAATCAAAAACCCTAGAAATCTGACTGTCAAAATGAGGCTGCCAGAGGGGGAGAGAACAAAGTAGTGGGGAAGCACAGCGAACTTTTAGTGGAGGACTATGGATGTTTTGGTGGTGGGTGTGCTATGATCATCACACCCAAAGGGGGAGATTTTATAACTCTAAATCATAAACAATATACTAAACCAATGTTACCTCAACTAAAAAAATTACATGGACTTAAAATGTGCACTGTTTTAATCAGTCAAATTCAACATATTGCAAACTATTCTTTACTTGAACTGTGTTATTAAGTAGTCATAAAAAAGCATATATCCACAATGGAATACTATGCAACCATCAAAAATGATATCTTGCCACTTGCAACAACATGGATGGATAGGTCTTGAGGGGATTATGCTAAGTGAAAAAGATCAGAAGGAAATAGACAAATAAAAAATACTGTATGATACTGTCCCCTCACATCTGGGACATAAAGAAAACAAAAACAATAAACCCTTAGACTCCAACAATGCAATGATGGTTATCAGAGAGAAAGGAGGGGGAGAGGATCAGTATAAAGGGTCAATTGGTTGCAGCAAGTAGTGCCTGAATATTCTTATTTACATTGATGTGTGTGGTGATAAAATGTTCTCTTGCAACCTGTATCAAGTTTAAACTGTTACCTCAATAACAATATAAAAAAGGATTTATCAAAAAAATGGTGAACACAATCACTCTAACAAGTTTTAACAGCATCAGAAATATATTTAAGTGAGAAATTGGCTAGCCAAGAGACAAAACTGAATCCAGTTAATACTGAATCATGATGGGAAAAAATCATTACTAAAAAACTGAAAGGCAACTATTTACATATGAAAAAAAAGTCTACTGAGTTTTATTCATTGGAGTCTTCAGTTCCACAGTCATTATCAAATACTTAAATACCAGTATAAAAGAAAGAAAATGTTTACTGATTTATCTTAAAATATTAATATTGTTTTAGGTCATGCACTCTGGGTTGCCATTTAGATTCAGGTATATAGATATGAAAGCTTACATCAGTAATTTTAGTGGTAGATACCATTGTTATACCTAGCCAGCTGCGCAAGTATTTTTCCTTTAGTAGTTAAAAGATGTACTAATTCACTTGAGACTATTCCTGCTAAAGCCATTGTAAAACACAAAAAATACTAAAGTTTGTGTTTTTTATTTATTTCTAGTTACATACATCAAAAGAAACTTGCCCAAATTGCAAACCAAAAGAAGGTACCTTCTTAACAACTATTCTAAAAATCTCCATCCCCAATCTGTGTATCTCTAAATTAGATAAAATTGTACCAATATTAACTTTCAAACTAGGAATAACAACCTGTGCTTATGTAAGAGAATGTCTTTGTTTTTAGGACATACACATTTAAGTATTTAGGGGTAAAGGAGTACCATGCACAACCTATTCTCAAATAATTCGAAAGAAAAAAGAATAGGTAGCTAATGAGAGAGATGAAGAGAACAAACGTGGTAAAACATTGGGTGATGCAGACAACAGGTTTACAGGAATTCTTGGCATGATTCTTGCAACTTATTCTGTGTCCAGAAATATATAAAAACAAAAGATAAAAGAAGTTTAAATAGTACAAAGTCAGTCTTTCTCATTGTTTACCCAAAAAATGCAATCATTTCATTAAAAAGAAAACCTTTATGTCCTTTCTGCTTAATGCTCTTGTCCTCAAGTCACAACTCCCTTAACTTTGTGACTGAATCACAAATCAAACTTGACTGAGGAAGCTCTACTTTCTCTCCCAATTAAAGAAAATTTACCTTGGCCTGATGGCATTATCATTCTATTTTGGAAAAGTGTTACCGCCGTGATTGAAAATATGCTAGAAGAGAGATGATTACCCACTGTATCAGTAAGGGTCTTGGCAGAAAACAGATGGCATACTCCAACTGGGTAATTTGCAACAAGTACGATAAAAAGAATCTTCACAAAGGTGTGGGCAGCTTTTGGAAAAATCAACAATAAAACTCCAGGAATAGCAATGGGCATGAAGACCAAGAGCACACAGAGTAGTTTAGAATTCAGAGTGTAGGTACATCGAGCAGGGCTGCTTGACAACTACCAGGACCAGTGCCAGCCCAAGGTCCAGCAGGCAGGAGTCAGAGGAATAAATAACCGATTTTACCCTCCTCCTGTCTCTGGTCTCCCCACCGAACAAGTCATCCCAAATCTGATAAGTTTACCGATGCAGACCATCTAGGTTAGCCTTCTGTGACAAAAAGCACACTGTACCCAAACACATTTCCCTTTCCAAATGTCAGAATGATTTAGAAAAGTGAAGCACTGCATTGTGTGCCTTTCTGTGAGTCTTTAGTGGAAGGCAGAACAGTTACCTCCAGATCACTTTGCCCCTGCCTTTTTGACCCATTATCATAATGGTCACTAGGGGGTCACTTAACTTATTGGGGCTATCTAGCATCCATCTGTCCTTGACTTAAAGTGTCCGTCCTTTCCTCTTGCAGCCCATTTATATTAGAAAAGCTGGTGTCATTCCAGACTTAAGGATGAGGTCTGGCACAGGACTATCTGATCAATGTAGTTACACCCCTACTGATGTATGATCTACAGCAATCTAAATAGAACAAATGCTGCTGACTCCCGGGAAAGGGACACAGTCCTCTCCTCCAGGCTAAATACGCTTGCACACACGCAGCCTTAGCACCTCAGAGGAGATGCTTGAGGAACGTGGAAGGAACACTAAAAAAAGAGAGAAAGAAGCTGCCTCCTGTTCTTAGTCAACTGAGTCTCATCCTGACTCTGTTCTGTAACAGGAAGCAAGAAGTATCCCTAACTGTCTGAAACAAGTTGTCTGCTGCTTACAACTCAGAGGTGGCTCAATGACACAATGACTGCTTCAAGGTTTGTGGGTGCTCACAGTAGAAGGAACTGCTTTCTAGGTAGTCCCAATGAATGTTCTTAATGCTTGTCACAGCATATCATTAATAAATTCTGTGCAGTGTTTAGAAGCCTCACTGTTTAAATGTTAACACCTAAAACTATTTTAATTAGAATGATTTAGATTAGTTAATATAATGGACTATGAAAATTCTCCTCCCCCTACATTCTGAAGATATTTCCTGAAGACTGATGATGCGGTATACACTTGGAACCTAAAAATGACTAGTGTTATCAAAGAGTTCACCTGATATTAGCAGAGGTGCATCAAGAAGTTCTCCTTATGCAGTATAATAGAAGACTAAGGAAAGAATACACAAGATGTAGAGAAACTGTGAAGGTCATATTAACACCATCTGTGGCAATAGGGAGTGAGCTGGAGGGCGTTATGCCTAGCTAAATAAGTCAAAGGAGAAAGGCACATACTATTATGTCATTTATTGTGGAATATAGAGAAATCAAAGGGTCAGATAAAGCCAAACCCAACAACTAGCCCTTGAAAACTGACTACAAAACTGAGACTTTCAGAGCAGGAGAGGGCACAATGGACTAAGGGTGCTTGGGCAATGGGTGCACAAAGGTAATAGCACCAAGAGCAAGGGTCTGATGCATCCAAAGAACAATCAACAAATACAAACTACAGTGCAAATCAACACTATCACAATATAAATCAAACAACAAATAAGTAGTGAGGAGCTGTTAATTCTACTGTGACATGAGATGTTTGATAAGCTTCATAAATCAAACAACAAATAAGTAGTGAGGAGCTGTTAATTCTACTGTGACATGAGATGTTTGATAAGCTTCATAACCTTTTAAGCAGAACCTTGAGGTACACTGGAGTCAGGCAGGACAGCCAGGCCAAAGAGGCAGCATGAACCAAGGTGTTTTCACATGTGAGGAGTTAGCAGGGCTCCAGGAAAGACAGCAACAGAGTGATTAAGGAGAATATCATTCCATCCTTATTCTCCATCCTTTGCCAGCTATGTAATCTTGGACAAATTCTTAACTTTTCTTGGCCCCACTTCCTTTATATATAAAACAAGACAAATAATACTTCCTTGTTCACACTTCATTAGTGTTGAAAGTTACAATATATATAAAATTCCTGCCACTCAAAATATGTTATTATTAGGAGAGAAATCATTTACTGGAAAGGCAGACTGAGACCAGGTGCGAAAAACTCTTATGCTGAATAATTGGGTTTTATCCAATATGACTAACAGATACCAAATATCAGAGGTTTTAAATAAACATGTATTTTAGAAGAATAATTGTTATAACCATATGATTCTTAGATTGGAGTGAGACAAGACTAAAGGCCAAGGAACTAGATGTCACAATGGCCCTGACTATACATAGTAAATGGCGTGAAAGCCAGACCCTGGACAACAGCACGGGAGATGAAGAAAAAGTGACAGAAGCTATGAAGGGAGCAAAGGTGATTACAAACTTTCTGAAGGGTGCCAGTGGATTTAATAATTTTAAAAAGGGGTAACAGGCTTAGTAGGGGGAACAATAAGCTTAATTTGGAGACATGTAAACTGCTCATATGCTACACAAATGGAAAATTCCAGAAGCTATTGGAATATGAGTTCAAACTGACATCTGAGGCAGGTGTCAGATATATGAAATCAACTGCCAATATATTACAGCTAAAGAGAGAGAGATGATGACAAACCTGAATAACAAGAATGAAACTCTGAAAAACCTGAGGTAAAAAAGAGGAAGGACCAGAAGAGGTGATTTATAAATAACCGACAGCATGGCAGAAGTAGAGGCAAAAGAAAATAAAGATCTCAAAAGCAAGGGGGGAAATAGCTTCAAGGAGTAACTTCTGGAATAAAGGGGGATAGCACTTAAGATACTTAATAACTCCAAGGGCACCACTGCATTTGGGAAATAGCAATCATTTTTAACTATAAGGAATGAAGCTTCAGGGAAGTGACAGAGCAAGAGCCAACCTGCCACAGCTGAGAGCACAGAGAAGAGTAAGAAAGAGGGTGAAGGGCTCATTCTTTCAAGAAGCTGCTTGGCAACTCTCCCAGGCTTCCCTCGCTTTGAAACACCACTGACCTTAAGAGTCAGACCCTGTTGTAACTAAACAATGTGTGTAATGGGGCAGTCTTGTCAGCTAGCACTCCTCAAAATGGATCTTTTATAATCAGAAATGCTTGCCTTTCAAACTCCAGACAGTTGCAGACAGAATTTTGTTTGTGTTTCCAAGAAGTTTCCCCTGTAAAAAATTTACTCAGGACAAGTAGCAGTAATTTAAGAATTATAGGTCCAATTCTTGAGAAAAGACAATAAAACACTGATGAGGTCTTATTCATTCTCAGGTCATCACTAGGAAATAGTGAGTGTTAAGAAGAATTTGATGTCATTCAAGCAATACAGAAGCTGTCCAGAAATACATTAACACTATCTTTTATATTTATGGCTCTAAAAATGTCCAACGCTTATTTCCAAAGTTATCTTACTAACCTTCAAATATAAAAAAGAGATAATTAAGAAATAGAGGTTCAACATGCAAAAGGAACTCAGTGTATGGAGTTCACAGATTTCCAGGTATGATTCGCATTACAGTAATGTGAAAAAGTATGGTGTGTGGATCACCTGCACCAAATTTACTTTGGGTACATTTTTTAGAAATGCATATTCCTGAGGCCCTCTTCAGCCATACTGATCTGTTCTTCCAGAGGTGAAATGTGAACTTTGAATTTTAAAAAATGCTAGATAGGATGCAGAAATGACTAACATAGTGGTTAAGCCAATCAATGAAAAATCCTTAGGCACAGGCAATCCTTAGACTCGACTGCAATAGGAAGTAACAGTAGGCATGGGCCACAGATTGGGACATAGAGACTGAGGCCATTACAGAGAATCACTGGTCCATCAAATCAACCCAGTCACATCCGTGAAGCAATTAATTTACCAATAGGTAACAGTGCACAAAGGAATCAATCTCTCCCCAAAAGAGCACTATCTCAATACGCTCTCTGCCCTGGGAATGGTCAGCTCGTTCTGCCCGCTTGTGTCTGTGCAAGTCTCTTCCTCCCCTTTCCTTTTTTTCTAGTAAAACTGCCCCTTTGGGATATACAAACATTAAAACTGTTACAGGAAATTGATGTATCCAGCATTTTAAAAATATGGAAGCATCTCCAATGACTTAGTAATTTTATTAAGCATCTACAAGATGCCAATTATTTACTAGTGGCTCTGAACAACACAAAAGAGCAAAACATTTTTCTTCCCTAAAAGGGTTTTGATAGACTTGTATAGCAAGGTGTTTTCTATTTGCAACCTTAAGATTTGGGGCAGTTCTAATAATACACCCCCTATTGACTGGTTTGGGGACACACAGTGGACAGCTGACCAATAATTCTGTCTCTACTCTGACTCTTTATATAGAAGTAACTTGAAGTTAAAAAAAAAAAAAACATTCTGTTCCATCTGGTCATTCAGTGTCCCCAGCACCACTGCTTACAGAGTCCCCTGACCCTGAGTACGGGGAAGGCTCCTTTACCGAGAATTAAGTACCGATGTCACTGAGCTTGATAACCTTTAGCTTCTTGCCTTTGTTCTTTTCCCCTGTATCTTTTCTTGAAGAAATTTTTCATCCATGACCTATTAGTCTTTTTGCAGACAAAACTGCAGAAAACCAGGCAACAAGGGTGGGTTTGAGACCAAGTTTGAGGAAGAAGACAAAAGAAAAGCCACAACCACAACCTCATCGCTGCCTCCGTAGTAAAATGCACACCCTCTAGCACTGTGACAGGTCTGGGCAAGAAAAAACTTGAAAGAAAAAGGGATGTAAATGCAGTTCCTAGAACTCAAAGAACTTATTTCTTTGCAAATGCTGACACAGCGCCTCCCTGGTGGCACAAGGGGTTGAGCACTGCACTGTGGGGCTTCCGTAGCCCCTGCAGTCCAGTTCAACCCCAGACCAGGGAGGGGACCCACATGGCGCAGCAGATCTCTCCATCCTGGCCCACTGCTCCCCTCAGCAGTGTGTTTCAGTCGATCTGCCTGTTCTGCTCCCCGCTCTGTCTCTGGTGAATCTTCTCACCCCTGTGCCTCTGGCCTGTGCCTCAGTTCTTGTATACATAAATAAATAAAATCTTTTTAAAAAAAGAAAATGCTGACACAGACCATTAGCTTCTACCCATACAAGTCCCAGCTTCTCCTCAGTTTGGGGAGAAAGCCATTAAAGCACCAATTCTCTTCCACATTCCTTGACCAATGAATAAAAGCCTCTCTCTGCTATTTGAACCTTATTTGTGGGACTTATTTGTCCTTATTTGACTTTGGATGGGTAAAAGAACTAAATTTGTCAGTAACCTTGATATATACACAGATTTTTTTTTTCTGAACTTTTGATTGTTCTGTTACAGGGCAACCTTAATATAAAATGGGTTTTTTTGACTGGGTTTTTACCCGCACGCTCAAAAGATTTTTATGATAAGTTTTAACTGGAAGCACACATGATAAAAGTTATTAAAGGATTTTATTTTGTAAGGGGAATAAAAATATTATTTAAAAAAGGAATTACAAATCTGTAAATATTTTATCAAATTTTCTAAGTTAAAATGCAATGGCACATTAAAAAACTGGCTCTAAATTAAGTAAAATAGCTCCAAAAAAAAAAGAGAGCCCAAGGCCCACCTCTCTGGTTTTATAACTAGCCTAGTTGCTTAATTTTACTTTTAAGTTTTAGTAATTTACTCTTTAATAATTATATTATCAAATTTGTGGTTCTAAAATGAGAGTTAAAGTTTATAAACTTATTTATATAATCCATTTAAGACTACTTTTCCCCTAACAGTTCCATTCAGTCATTTGCCTAACTTTATTTCAATACTATACTGCTTTAATTACTGTTGTTTTATAGCATAGGCTAAAGTCAAGTAAAATGATGCCCCCATTCTCTACTTTTTCTCAAAATTGCTTTTGCTAGTCAAGGCCTTTTATTGTTCCATATAAATTTTTAAATTTGTTAAATTTCATTGAAAAAATAATGTTGGTATTTTGATGGGAATTGTGTTATATATTGCTTTAGGTAAAATAGTCAATTTGGTTATATTGACTCTCCCTGTCCATGATCATGGAATGTCTTCCTGTCTCTTTATGTCACATCAAAATCCTTTAATAATGTCTTGTATTTCTCATTGCATCAATCCTTTGTAAAGTTAACACCTAAAGTACTTGATTATTTTTTTAAATGACTGAACAGAATTATTTTAATTTCTTTTTCTTATTTATCATCTGTATATAAAACTGAAGCATATTTTTGTGTGATTTTGTAATATGCTACTTTTCCTCAATGTCTTTAATAAATTTTTGATCGAATCTTTATGGTTTTCTAGACATAGTATCATATCCTCTCCTCCAATCTGTATTCCTTTTACTTCCTGCTGTTGTCTGACTGCTCTAGATAAAAGCTCTAATACTAAGTTCAACAGAAGTGATGGTAATGGACATCGCTGTCTTGTTCCTGAACACCGGTTGGGGGAGGTGGGGGGGGGGCGGAAAGTTTTAGTTTTTTCCATTCATTAGTATATTGGCTGTAGGTGAGAACCAGATTTTTAATTGAAGGAATTATACTCAGTGAAACCAGTCAGAAGGCAAGAGAAAAATATCGATGGCTTCACTATTAGGAGGAATATGAAAGAACAACAACAACAACAAAGAATAAGCTCAAGGATTTGGGCAATTATAACCAAAAGCAAACAAAAAACTCAACAAGGCCAAAAAGCCAGGATAAACCAAAGGGACCATGAGGGGGGGAGAGGAAAGGGGGAGGGCAAAGACGGGGATGAGGGCAGAGGGTGCACAAGGGACTGAGGTGATGATGCACCGGTGAAATGGTGGTGGGTACTCCCTGGGGACTACAAATGATGTCAAATATAATTAATAAATAAAAGAAAAAGCATAGGTTTTCCCAAAATGAAAGTAAGACAGGGAAAGAAAAAGCTGGAGGAGTCAGGTCTGTTTGGTACTGATTTGATGAAAGGTACTAATTTGATATAGATGGAGTTTAAACTATGTGAGGCTTATGAAGATAGGAGACCAAATTTATTAGTTATTGTGAGTTAAAATAGTAGGATTAGAAATATGGATGAGGAGGCAAGACAGAAAGATTTCAATCTGAGACAAAGATTTCAGGTGAGGATACAGCTAATTGAGTGGATCACAAGCAGATGAACTGATTTACCAAAAGACCAATAATCCAATGAAGTAAAAAAAAAATAAAATTCTTGTGCTAATTTTTTTTCTCTCATTAGATTTATTTAATTGTATTTGACATCATTTGTATTCCCTGGGGAGTTCCCACGACCATTTCACCCATGCACCATCACCTCAGACCCTTGTGCTCTTTATGCCCTCTTCCCCATCTCTGCCCTCCCCTCCCTGCGCCCCCTCCCCCATGTTCCCTTTGGTCTATCTTTAACCTTTTGATATTGTTGAGTTTGTTTGTTTTTGGTTGTAATTGTCCATTTCCTTGAGCTTTCTCTTGTTTGTTTTTTTTTTTTTTTTGTAGTTGTTGTTCTTTCACATTCCTCCTAAAAGTGACTTAACTGAGAGTCACTTTTCAAAGCCAGCTATTTGTAACCTTGGCAGCACCTGGGTTTGAACCCAAGAAGACCAACTCTATAGTTTGAATCACAATAGTGAACCATTTCTTTCTGTGATTAGGGAACATACTAACTTATTAATGAAGCTGATATGTTCTTGTCTTTGTCACAAAATGCTATCTGAAAAGAGATGTATCAGTGAGAATAAATGTAACATATGAAGCATCTTACCAAATGGTTTTTTAAAAGTCCCTAAAGAGATATGAAAATTTTATTATTAAATATTGTTTTGTTTAATGAGCAGTAACTCACAGTGGTTAACAACATGGAATTTGGAATCAAAAGAAAATGGTTTCAAATACTGGTTCATCCATAACCACCTGCATGGCTATTATATGAACTCTAACACTTGGTTTCTGTCTTAAATGGGAATGTTAATACTTAGTTCACATAGTTAAGATTAAATAATGTATTGAAAGCTCAGTAAGAACCAAAGTGTGCACACTCAGTAATTAATTATGAAAGACATTTTACAGAGCTGGGATAATGTATTTGAAGAAAAAAGAACAGATATATTTCCTTGTTGATTATTATATCTAGGGACCAAATGGTTCATTACTATTTACTTGACACAGGCACATATGTGCGTGAACAACCCTCTTATTAGCTAAATATCTCCTGTGGGAAGACTGAAAATCCCCCAGTGAGGGTCGGTAAATGAAGTTCGTAAGTCTACAGATACATTTTGCCCTAAGAAATGCTGACAGCTAAAGTAAACTCAACTTTTGTCACTCAGAATCCTCCAAGCAGCTTTAGAGCTGACTAGAAGTATTTCCGAGTCAAAAGTTTAACACTTCCCTACCCAAAGCACTTTTCAAGCTAACCTGTAAGACTTGCTCTTCCACAAAGAAGGGAATCTGGCTTCTGCAAGACAGTTGTGCCCATCTTAAAAAAAAAAAAAAAAAAAAAAACTGAACAATTTTAGGATATTAAGGCAAAAATCACCAGAAACACTATAATTCTTGTCTTTAAAGATGGAGCTAAAGATGTGAAAAACATTCATTCTTAAGCCCTGTAATATAACACACCTTTAGAGGGTAATATGACATACCTTTAGAGGGTAATTTGGTGAAGTCTATAAAAAAAAATTTAATGCCTGTTCTCTATAATGCAATAAACCAACTCCTAAAAATCGACTCTACAAAAATGCTTAATAAACATAGACATGTAAAAATATGTTCTTGGAAATATTATAATAAATATTCAGAAGGGAGACTTTTAAGGTTTCTCCATTTAATAAAATGCCACAGGGCTAATGAAAAATGAAAAAAATACAGGCCTACTGAATAAAAATATGCTTTTATATTAAGCTTAAAAGATTTCAGAACATCAAAAAAAAGTCTCTTTTGTTTAAAACATGTGATAGGATAGGAAAGGGTTTGGCATCACCAGACCCTAAGATTCAGAGCAAAGATGCAAATCACTTTCCAGAGGGAATGAAAAGAGAAGTAGTGCATGTCTTTTCCTTGATAGAAAGCACTTTCTGAGCAGGAGACGAATGTCTTAAGACACTTCTGCTATTGCTAATAAATATTATCCTGTCACAGATATCACACCTCTATCTGCACATATATGCTAACATTTAGGTGGATGTGATCTGCAAGTTAGTTTTGTGGTGGTTACTTCTGGAACATGGAATTCGCATATGACTTAAGTGGAATGGAATGAAAGGAAGTATTTACTGTTTAGGGTTATGATCTTTGGTACTGTTTGAATTTTTAACAATAAATAGTGACAACTTTTATTAACATTTTCTCCTGAAAACCATAAATGAGAAACAAAATCCACAATGCACTTGAAAATATTCTTCCCGTCACCCCATGTGCCCTCATCCCATGCCTTCTTCATCGCCTCTTCCCCCAGCATTACGAGAAACATCCCTTTTGCGCAAGTGCTGGGCATGAGTGCCTCTCGTCTTTCCCAGTCTATCCTCTTCCTTCTCTCAGTATTGTCTACTTCTCCCCTTTTCCCAGGTCTGCATCACCAAACCCTAAGATTCAGAGCATCAATGCAAATCACTCTCCAGAGGGAATGAAAAGAGAAGACAGTGCATGTCTTTTCCATGGTTGAAACCCTTTTTTCTGAGAAGGAGACAAATGTCTTAAGACACCATTGATACTGCTAATAAACATTGTCCTATCATACCTAGTCTCTCTCCTTCCCTCCCCTGCTTCTCAGCTTGAAACCCATGAAAACTGGACCTGTGACTTCACCATTTTATCTCCAAAACCTAACACATACCTAGGATATAGGTTGCTCAATAGTATTTGCTGAATATATGATTGAATGTGTCACAACCCCAAGCAGTTTCTGTTATGAAAACTTATAATTGAAGTAATTCCTTTTTAATATCATATGTTCTGTAGACTCACTAATACCTGAGACACAGCAGCAGCTTTAAAAACCAGCCACCACTAAGAATTTGCTTCTGCAAAGCCCTGCATGGTAATATAGGCTGTCAGCCAGAGAACCCAGCAGAGCTGTGCTTAGCAACCAGTCCCTGTGCTATCTATTTTGGTTAGCTGTGTCAAAAGTTATTCTAACTTCATTCAATCAATGGCTTCATGTTGTGAAAGAAAGATACCACAAAGAGATGAGAAAATAGAGTCAAAGATATATATGTTCCACACCTCTATAGGCTGTTCCAAATGCCTCTCTTCTTTCCTGAGGCTGCTGGGGCTGCACTGCACTCTTGTTTACAACCCATTTGGGAGGGATCCATTAAGCAGAAATAAAGTGTCTTTGACCTTCATCTCTCTGGAAGGAGAAATACGGAGCCGGCGTCTCTTTACTATTCTGACCTCATTTCCATGACGTTGAACCACTCATTTGGAGAACATGAAATGTAGGATTGACTCACTTTTTTCCCTAAGATGTTCTTGAAGACACTGCACTCTTGGTGAACTGTAAGATGATTGAAATTGTATGGACACAAATGTTCATTAGGTGGAATTGGAAAGATGCTTAGTCTCTAAGATAGGAATAAAGTACAGTGTGCAAACTTGAGTATTTTTGCCTTTCTATGCCATTACTTCAACATGAAATTTTGGCTCAATTTCCAGAGTGAAGCCTCTTGAATGCAAATAAATGTAAATTTATCCTGAAAATAACCAATGCTAAGCTTGAGACTTTGACCAAGAACAGCACAATTATTTTTTCCAGGTTGGCACATTCCACCATGGTTGAACTGAGTAAGACATAACTGAGCCAGAGAGTATTACATATCCAAGTACAGCCCCCCAAAACAGCATTATTGTTACATGTATTTTATAAAACTCCAATAAAAGTGGAAAGAAGCTCTGCTTTTTCATTCAATAACTTATCTCATGCCTCAAGTAAGTGTTGATCTCAAAATTAACAGAGCTTAACGCTAGTTTGAGCTAGAAGAAACCACAGAAATCACTGAGCCCACCATCCTCACTTACAAAGAAGGAATTAGACCAACAGAGAGGGAAGGATTTACCTAAGGGCACTGCTGGCAGCAGACCAAAAGCACAAACAAAAATAACCCTGCTTGCTGTACTTTCCACTACAGTATATGTCTTAATTTAAAACAATCAACATAATGAGATCCATTCAGCACATTCCCAGGAAAGCCTCCGATGGCCCTACAACTGGGGCTTCTGGAAGAGATACACAAAAAAGTATAGGTCTCCACACAGTATGGTGGTGGCACCTGATAGGGATACCCCAATGTTACCTCAGTTAAAAATGATTTTTTTTAAGTTACATGTCTCAGCCACAGCCCTGTGGAGTTAACCTGAGAAACTAAAGGCATGCATTTCCAAAGGGTAAATCAGGATTGGTTGCTGATGAGTAGAGGGTTTCATTAGGGAAATGAAAATGTCCTGACAAAAATAATGGCAATGGTTGAATAACTTTGTGAATATATTAAAATCCAGTAATTGTGTATTTTTTTTATTTGCAGAAATCAATTTTAATGGCTCATATCTCCTTTAATACAGTAGATACATCGGTCAGAAATTTTCTACATTCCTTGTTTTTTACTCTTGGCCTCAATACTCAACACTGCCTCAATCAGCCTGTAACTCTTCTGTATGAACAAATATTATCAAGTCCTTTTCACTCCTGTGTATGAGGTAGGGTGAACATAGCCTTTTTTTAATCACCTTAATGCGGAAAGTTTCACTCTGAATCTTGACTGTTTTCTAAAGGGATGAAAATTCCAAGACCTCAAGTCTCTTCTCTCTTGTCTTATTGACACCTTCAATTGAACTTGGAGTACTGGAAAGAAGGCAGGACCCAAGGAGAAGACTGAAATCAGTTCTTTTGTTCACTCTTTTTTTTTTTTTAATATAGGGTTTCCAATTTATTATTTTGTTTTTTCCCCCTTTTTTATTTTTTATTAAAATATTTTAAAATTTACATATACTTGCCATTAATTGTAATCCCCATGTTTTAAAGGGTAAATGTTATGGTATAGAAATCACACCTCATTTATTAAAGTTGTACATTTCAAGTAGTTAATAATGAACCAGAATCTAGTGACAAAAAGATGCCTTGAGGTACAAAATGGAAACCAAAAAAGAAGATGAGCAGGTGTCAATACTTCATGGAAAAGTTATACCCTGAAAAAGGTGACATTTTAGTGGGTGAGAATAACATCACCAAGAATAGGAATATAGGCAGGAATGATAGAGATACTCCAAGGAGAGATGAGTTATGTTAAAATGTTGTCGATACACAGTTTTGGGGTAAAGATACCATGATAAAGAATACATAGGGATGTTTCTAAAGTATTTATCAACTTCTTCCATATAGAAATAACTCTAGAAGAGTGCTGAATACTGATCCTATTGTAAGTTTTTCAAAAAACTCAACAAAAAGTTCAATCTGAAAAATATACTTGGGAACTGGATATTTACACAGTCAGAAAGTTGATGGGCACATGAAAGCAAAATCTTCACAAAATTTCATGAGTTGTGAAAAGAGTTATAGGGTATCAGAGGTTACTTGTTTCACTCCCTAGAGGATCATCTAGATGTAACCAGTGGAATTCTGCACCCAGAGAGTTTTCATGGCTTGGGGCAAAACTGGAATACCTCTTGGACATCAGCGACCACAGACTGTGCCACGTAAGGACACAGGAAATTCAAATTTCAGCTATCAAGAGGTAGTGGAGAAAGATGCTCAGAGGCTGTGATTGGAGATGAGAGGTTGCCATACAAACCTCCTTGGTGCATATGGTCACAGGCCCCGGGGAGGGGAAAGGTGTGGAGGCACACACACTTGACTGAGAGGAAATATATGCAGAAGAGGCGCTCCCAGTGGGCCAGATCTGCAGTGTGAGAACCAAGGACAGCGGGCTGGGTTGCACTCCCCTGCTCCCACTGCTCAGGACTGGTGTTGACCTTACGAGGCAAACTGAGAACACATATAAACAGCAGAACTCTGACAGTGGCCCATATCAAAAAGACCAGAAGCAACAAGTGTTGTCAAGGGTAAGGCTAAAAAAGAACCTTCATACACTGTTGGTAGGAATGTTGGTAGGAATGTGGTCCAGCCCTTATGGAAATTAGTATGGTAGCTGCTTAAATTATTAAAATAGATATACCAAAAGATCCTGCAATTCCAATCCTAGGTATTTACCCAAAGAACACAAAAACACTAATTTAAGGGAGATGTGCACACCTATATTCACTGTAGCACTATTTACAAGAAACAAGTTATGGAAACAACCTAAGTGACTAACAACAGATGAACAGACATGGAAGAATGGTATATATACACAATGGAGTACTACACAGCTATAAAAATATGAATGCTGCCACTTGAGACAACATGGATGAAACTGCAGGGGATTAGACTAAGAAATATTTAAGTTAGAAGAAAGAAAATTTTCCTATACATAGAATATAAAAAAACACAACAAAGGGTTAAGCAAATAACCAACCCTAGAATTCTGGTTGTAGAACTGAGGCTACCCTAAGGGAGGAGGAGAGTGAAGAGCAGGTTATAGAGGGGCCCAATATCATGGAGGAGAATGGGTTCCTTGGTGGTGAGTGTGGTGTGGTTATATATGTAAGAGTAGGTGTGAATCTATACCTCTAACTCATATACCATTTGTAGACCAGTGTTACATCAATAAAATGTTAACAGTAAACACTCAAATTAAAAAAAAAATGTAGGTGATGGTCCAAGTAGATGTCAAGTTAAGAGACAAAGAACAGTAACTGAAGTAGAGGATATGTGATTATGCCATAATTTACAAGTTTTTATGTTTGCACTGTGTGTTTTCTGTCAGGTTGTAAGGGAGAGAAAATATGTGCAGTCATTGACTAATCTCAACTAGGAGGAGATTGTGGTGGACTGACTTGCCACTGTAGGATTCATGGGTTTGCTCAGAATATAAAAAACATCATGGATGTGTCTTGATTGCCTATCCAGAAGCCATTCCTCCTCCTCCTATTCATTTCCGTCCTCTATTTCCCTGCTGTTGATCACGTGATTTAAAGACTCCAGGGGTGGGCATGTGAACCAGGCTTGGTCAACGATATTTCCCAAAAATTGTTCACAGACCAGCCATGGGCATATACCGCAAGTCAACATGCCATCCTGGACTTTTTGTAACATAGTTTAGGAGAGAAATAGCCTTTTGCACAAGGATTTCTCACTCTACAAATGATGCGAGCCTGGAGCTGCTGGAAACCTTCCATAGACAGGACCTCCTGGTAAGTGAAGCCAAAACAGAGCCAAGAACTAGAGAATCAGATTCCTGGTGACTTAATCTGAGCTGCTGGATCCAAATATCTCTGAAGCCAAGGCTCTGAATTGCTTAAATAAATGAACACATATATTCCTTTCTGTTTAAGAGATTTTAGACAGGTTTTCTATCACTTTCAATAAAAAGTCATGAGTTCAGCATCTCTTCCAACCTTCTGATGCTCCAGAAGAGATAATAAGGTCCAGAAAGGGATAAGAACTTGCTCAAGTTTGCATAGTAACCAGAAGAATCTAAGTATAAACAGCAGTATAAACACCGATACCTTAATCTTGATAGAATGTCTTTTCCCTAAACTGTCAATAAAGATTCATTTTGGAAACAAACATTTACACTTATATAGATGTCACCTAAAAGTAAAAACTGCAATGGATACACTGGTTTAACTGCCTTCGAAAATTCCACATTTGTTCTTAGCACCAAAAAGCACCAGCAAGCATCTACCGATTCCCTATTTTATTAGAGTGAACTTGAAACTGCTGTCTAAAGTCTTTGCACACATCACTGACTGGGTCCCTGACTCTCCTGCAACCTCATCTCAAACAGAGCTGTTCTGTCTGTGATCACTATGCTTAGGCCAATTGGACTTCCCTAGGCCCTTGATGACCCCCCACACTGGCCCCATACCAACCTCAGTGTGTGCTCCTCCCTGTGGCTACAATATTCCTCCTGCATTCTTTGCACAACTGGCTCCTTCTCTCCGCCACATGTCAGCCTCAGTGTTACTCTTATCAGGCAGGCCTTCCTTCTCCCTCTAACATATAAGTGTCACACTTATATTGCAATTAAGCAAATATTCAGATTGAAGGAAGAAATAAATAATAGTTCTCCTTTCCTAATTCAAATGCAGTCTCCTCCCAAACAGGTTTTCATCTCCTTTATCCCCAACATCCAAAAATTTCACAGTACCTCCTAGAAAACCATTGCAAGAGAATTTCTGCCACTAAGACAGCACTGATTTCCCAGAGTCATTTTCTAAACCTAAATTGGTTGGCAGCTCAGCTTCCCCAAACCTGTGTCTAGCAAAAGGAGGCAGGTGGCTCTGTGCTCCATTTGCCAGTGGCAATAAGGCCTTAGAGATTGAATTGCCCTTCCAGGTGATTTGCCTTGTTATTGTTTTGACATGGGACCATTATATTAATTCTGACATTTGGCACTGCTGGCTGCATCTAACCAAGTGTCTTTTCTGCCAACTTGAATAGCAAAATATTATATTTTGCCCAATTCAATTGTACATCTCAAAAGCTAAGCCTTGAAAAAAGGTATATTTAACCTTTCATGTATTGCAGACAATTTCTAAATCAGTAATGCAGGCAGCTGTAAGCCAAGAAAGTTGGTCTCTTCTAGTCAGCCTGCAGGAATTATCAACTCTTTAGTTCACCCAGACCTTGTTAGGACCTTCTGGTTGTAAGAGACAAAAATAAATGGTTTAAGCAAAAATAGACATTTACTGGGTCACTTAAGTAAAAACTGCAGGAAAATGCCTGCGTCTGCATACAGGATTTCAGATGACGTCATCCTCAACTCTGTACTCACTGCTTCATTTGCAGGCTCCTCGGGGTGGCAAGATGGCTGACGGTTCCAGGCCTATATGCTAACAAGCCTATGCCTAAGCCACTACATCTATTTGTCTTATTGGTTCTCACTAGGTCACTTTTCCACCCCTGAAACAATCCCCGTGTTACAGGGAATGGAAGGCTCCAAGTGCCCAAGCATGACAAACAGCAGCCAGGGATTCTGGCGTGAAGTCCACTCTACCTACATTTCAGGCAACCAAGTATTCCTCTGGGTGATCAGGGTGCTGTTTCAAGAATGTGAGTAAAAGCTAGATTACAAGAGCAACAGTTATCTGCTGTCTACCTCAAGTCACCAGGTCTTTGAAATATTCCAGCAATAGGGATGGCAACTCCTCTATTAGCTCAGTACCACTACCAAACACTGAACTAAGAACTAATATGTACAAGCCTGGAAAACAGTTGATGTTCTCAATACTTTGAAAACTACAAAATGCTTCCTGCCAGATCAACCACACATGCACTCTTCCAACTCCATCCAAAGAAACAACCAACCCATGGCTCGGACTGAGACACAGAAGGGACGCTCCCAGAACCTGCACTTTGCCACCCCACTCTTGTGTTCTCGACTGCCACAATTAAGGACTGGGGCTGTTGAGATGCACTTCAGGTTGTAAACTTTTCGTAGAATTAGAGGCAACTTCTTTCTTTTATCACAGACCTCAGAATCAATCCTTTAATGAATCTGCTCACATCTGAGAAATGCAAGAGAAGCACAAAATTGAAAAGAGGTAAAGAAAAACGTACTGAGAGGAAAGAGAAGAGGTTGCAGAAAGGAAAGCAATCTGTACACATGAAAGAAAAAAGTTTTAAAAGTGTCAGTCTTTTAAAAAAAGATCTCTATTTGGTTATTGATATGTTCTATGTTTCCTACAATAAACATGTTTTATTTATACCAGAAGTCAATGTGTTCATTTTCTGCTATGGCCGGGACATGTATAAATGTGTTTTCCTAGGGGAAATTGGAGCTTAGAACTTACACCAGAAAGAATCACAGAAAGGATGCTTCCTGTTGACAGAATTCTCCAAAGACTCTGAAGAAGGTGTTGAGTCATGCACCCTTAGCTATTTCTCCCAGACTCACCAATCAACTCAGTTAATCTCCTGCAAAAGAGAGTGATGGTGTGAGGAGGAGTTCAAGAATAGCTAAGGGGGAATCCTCCAGGGGAACACACAGCAGGAAGGGGAACACTGCCCCATGTCCCAGCAGACTGTGTCCATCACAAGTCAACAGACACCAACTATTAGCTCTATCATTGGATCTGAGATCAAAGTTGAAAATGTTATTTAGTATTGGTTATCCATGAGTATTTTCAGTATTGGATGTCTATATTAATTAAAAGAAGAAAAAGAAAAAGCCGCAGCAGCAGTCTTTTTCAAACCAACCAATTAATTGGACCTATAATCTGACTGATAAATTTGCTTCAGGGGGAACCAGTAAGACCTGCATTATAATGATTTTATGCTACCTCCCATCTATAAGATTAAGATTACAACATGAAAATGCATGTGACAAGGGCTTCCTTTTCCTTTTAGGATTTTTCCACCAGTCAGCTATTTTCTGAAAGGGGGAAAGATGGTGTACGCTATTGCACTTTGAGAGCCTCCTCCCAGACCTCCCTCATAAATAACGATGAAATCTCGGCTACTTAAAGAGTTTCATTGCAACCAGCTACCTTTATTTATGAACAATGTTGGGCAGCCAATCACTGTCTGTGTGCTAGTACAATATTCCTCTCAAAGAGGAGTCATCAGATCACTGAAAACCTGGGCTCGGCCATTAGGCACTGTGCCTGCTAGCCCACCTCCAGATCAAAGATTTATTCAGTCCACTGGAATTGGCTTCTATTTTATTGCTGCTCCGATAAAGCAGCATGGCAGTCTGCTCCATTGGGTCTGTTGCTACTTGAAGCTTTTCCTATCTGCATGCTTCCTTCACAAAGCTTCAAAGAAACTGAAAAGATTTTACAAAGGTTATCAATTCCATCATCACCTAGAATATCAAATATATTCTCACCAGTCTGACTTGTATAGTAATGAAAAGCACAGACTGAGAAAGCTAAGAATAGTTTGTATCTATGCAATGAAATGTGATAAAATTAGCGATAACTCACAGACAGGGTAAACAAATCAACATGGTTAAATTGTTCATCTCACTCTTATGGATGAGTGAATAAAGAGGGAACTTACTAAGTAACTGGTGGTCATAAGAAAACCTGCTTTTACTAAAGCAGAAGTTCTAACTTAATCTTTTAACCTAACAAGTCCAGATAGATCCAGTCTCTTTAATTATTGTTTTTAAAAGACTGTAACTATGTTAGTAGGATGTTTAATTTCTATTTCAATATTATCTATTCTCATTATCATGGTCTATGAAGACAGACACCTGAATTTTGACTTCCTAAAAACTCTTCCCGTTATGCTGGTTGACAGCCTCTTGATACAGTAATGGGGTATAAGAAAAGACCAGAGGTCCTCTTGGAAATAAGATCTGATTGGCACTGGAACATCAGCTTCCAAATGTGATTTCCCTGACAATCTCAAAAACTCATGGTATGCAATGGTGTTCAGGGCCCAAGCTTACTGTTCAGGGGAAAACAAAGGAGTATTTTTTGATCATCTTCCAAGTTAGATGCTGATATACATTAAACATTAAGCCAGGCAACACTACTTTTAGGTATTTACTGACTGCCCAACCTGACTTGAGGTGCTACAGCAATGACACCTGCTTGGCCACCAGCAGATGAACTGCTTGGCAGTGCTTTCAACATGATTATTCAGCAGCAGCAACCAGGTCTTCCTCCAGCCCTCTCAGATCAACTGTGACTTCTGAATATCTTTTTTGTTAGTTGCAATGACAGCCATGCCAGTATTTTTATACAATGCAAACTATTTGCTTGACATTCCATGTTAAACAAATCAGATTCCACGGTATAATGTGTGTGAGCCACAGGCCTGGTTAATCTTACTCCTTTGCTGTTTCTTTTTTATTTTTTTTTTAATTGCGACAACTCTGACAACACTGTTTACGTGATTTAGAGAAAAGTTGCATTACTACTAAAGTAAATCAGAATGTATAAGGAAAATCAGTAAAATCAGGCTATTTTTGACCTTCCATACAACAGACCACCCATACCTTGAAATGCTATGTTTTCCATTGTTCTGGCATCTAGCAAACACCAGTTGGGCCTTGTATTTGCATCAGTGTATCAGTTCTGTGGTTGTGGGCACTTAACAGTATAAAGGGGCCTGGACAGTAGAGTTGTCCTGCATCTCTCAGGTTGGAGATGAGGCATCTCTTTGTCTGCCTCCCTGTGTATACAGTCCCGATCCCAGCATTAAAGAACTGTAAAATCCACCAAAACCTCCAAAATTCTTTTTTCATCTGCGAGAACTGACAATAAGCCTACCCAGCCTGGGCAGGTGACACAACAGGTATATTACCTCAACATACACACCACCAAGTCACCCATAGTTCTCCTACTTCTATTTTTTTCCCCATCACTGTCCCTTATACTCCTTTCTTCCTCCTCTTTCCCCCTTAACCTCATAGCCTTAACACTGTTCATTAATTTCCTGAACATATTTGAAGCATTTCATGAGATCATCTGCTATATAAAAGTTCAGAGTTTCTCTTTGTCATTCTAATCTGCTTCACTCCACACAATTCTCCCCCAAACTCCCTCCAATTTCCTGAAAATGACTATTTCTTCTTTCCTGTGGCAGAACACTATTCCATGGTGTGAAATACCACATCTTCTGATCCAACCATCGTTGATGGACATTTAGTCTGTTTCTATATTATATTCTAGCTATTCTAATTAGTGCTCCAGTAAGAAGGCAGACTTTGTTTTTCTTTGCATTGATGGTTTCATAATCTTTAGGTAGATGCCCAAGAGTAAGATGACTGGGTTACATAGGTTTCCATTTTTAGTTTTTTAAGATAAATCCAGATCACTTTTCACAATGGCTTCCAGTTTACATCCCCACTTACAGTATAATATGGTTCCTTGTATTCCACATCCTATTGTTGGGATCATTTTAATATGTGGCATTCTCACAGTCTGAAATGGAATTATTATTGTGGTTTTAACCTGCATCTCTCTTGCTGGGGAAGATTATGAACATTTTTTCATGTCTAATGGTCTTTTTGTTTGTTCATATCTATCGCCCACTTATTCATTGGGTTGCTTGCTTTTCTATTATGAAGTTGTGTAGGTTTTTTATATGCCTTGGATAGTAGCCCTTGCTAGTTATATATTGTGTGGATATTTTCTCCCCTTCAGTTGGATATCTTTTTAATTTGTATTTTCTTTTGCTGTATAACGACTTTTGAGATTGTCCCAATTACTTCAATTTGTTTTTACTTCCCTTACCATAGGGATAAAGTCTACAAAAACACTTTTATTATTGTGGTAGCAGTCTAGGTCACCAAAATTTTCTATATATTTTATTGTTGCAGATCTGATCTCTAAATTTTAAACCACCTGGATTTTTTTGTATGGAGTTAAATAGCAATCCAACTCCATTCTTTTAAATGTGGTTTTCCAATTATCCCAGTGCCATTTATTAAAGAGACTGTCCTGTCCCCACTGGTCACCATCATGTGGTCACTGCTGCTTCATCATAGATTAAGTACTTCAATCTACATAAATTGTAGGCTTTTGATTCTGTTGCATTGATGCATGCACCTATTAATATTTTTGTGGCATTGTAACAGGGTGGTCCCAGGAAAAGGGGAAGTTCCAAAATCCTGGTTCCGCCCTAACTGGGTGAAGCTGAGGAGAAGGAGGTTTCTGGAGAGAAGAGAAGAGAAAGAAGAAAGGAAGATGGAGAACAGCAAGGAGACCTGGAGGGGGCACGTGGAGCAGAGGGACATGTGAAGAAACTGTGCTTGTTTTCTGGTCTTGGACTGGTTGGAACAGATGTGGGTGAGAGACCCGTGGGGAGGCTAACCATGGCGGCTTTCATCTTGATTTTGATTTTGCTCTTTTCCTCCCA
>JAGFMF010012132.1:761469-786057 GCA_019455555.1 Galemys pyrenaicus | reverse complement strand
GTTTTGTATGTTTGTCTTAATGCGGCGGATGGCAGAACCCATTCAGAGAGGGCAGGCTTGGGGGTTCTGGGTGCTCCTCTCCCTGCCCTGTAACAGCTCTACCATAATGCTTTTAGTACAACTGCTTTATATCAAAGTTTTCAGTCAGGTAATGCAGTATCTCCATTTCTCTTTTTTTCTCAGGATTGTGTGTGCTATTTGCAGTTCCATATAAGTTTCAATATAGTTTTTTTTAAATTCTTTCAAAAATATTGCTGATACTTTAATGAATTTACATGTCATTTTAGATTGCACAGTCATCTGATTACATTGCTTTTCCTCATCCATCCATGAGCATGGAATATCCCGCCATCAGCATGGAATATCCCTCCATCTCTTTATGTTACTCTTACATCTTTTAATACCATCCTATAGTTCTTGCTGTATAAATCATTTAACTCCTTACTTAGGTTACTTCTGTAGTATTTCCTTTTAAGCAATTATAAATTTGGGTTTTTTTAACCTCATTAGTTTCTTGCTCATTATTTATATATAAAAATGCAGATTTTTGTACACTGATATTGTAACCTGCAACTATGCTGAATTCATCTATTGCTTCTAATAACTTTTTAGTGGAATTTTTAGGGTTTTCTCTATATGATATCAATTCACTTTTCTGACTTGAATTCACTTTATTTCCTGTTTTTGCCTGACAACCCTAGCCCAAAACTCTACAATTCTCCAACAATGCCTCTCTGTCCTGGGTGCCAACTCCATGCACCCCTTTATGCCGTGCAGTGCTGGGTCTCCAAAGTCATGTACTCGAGTCAACAAATGTAGAGGTTCCATATAGCAGTCTCCCCTCCCTCTCATTGGCTGTACTGCTCTGCTATCTCTATGAGCAAAGCTCAATTAAAGTTTTTCTAACCCTTCCCAGCAGGCCATTACTCCCAGTAAATACTATAGTTGCCCTTTTTTCCTACAAGAGTTGCTGGCCTTGTTCTGCTGCAATCTTGTGAGTATATGGAGGAAGTAAGTCACCCCGCCAGACTCCCATTATTATTTAATGTCTGTCTCTTATACTAGGAAAGCAGCTTCTAAAATGCAAATATTGTGTCTGCAATTTGCTCACCAGTGGGTTCCCATCATCAACAAATACTAGTTGAAGAACAAATGAATGCATAAATGGATGAATTATAGGAAACTGAACACAAAAAAAGGAGTAACCAAAATGGAATAACTGAATATTCCAGGATAATTTTTCTAGGGAATATCTCTAATTGTCCCAACATTCTGTAATTTCAATTTGAGACATAATGCAAGCTCGGCACAACATCCATTAAGCCAAAATCTGGACTTTATGAATTTGCTGCCATAAGCTTCATCCAAAGAGCAGGAAGAAGGTATACCCCACCTTGTTACATGCTAAAATCAAGCATATACCTACACCAGCTACATTGATCACAGTTACCTGCAAAGAAATAGGCATGAACAACCACCCATTCTACCTCCTACACAGCAAATGTGACCCCCAACATCTCAACTTTCTCTCAGAGAATATCTGAACCCTTTCAAGCAACAGCAAGATGGAGGTTCAAGTGGTATAAATGCAAAGCAAGCACAAATCAAGTCCAAGACTGCCAGCCTCTCAAGCATGCTCATATACATCCAGTTCTCTTTTTGTCTGGAGTCAAGGATAAATGTGGCCAAGTTGGAAGAATCATCATGGCTTAATATGCTGAAAGATCTGTGAAAAGTCAAACTTTGCCAACAGAAAAGAGGATATAGACCACCCTGAGCAATCCCTGCTTGGGAAGGCAGTTTGGGTGAATTCAAGTTGCCTGCTATTAAATGCAGTTTTAAGAGAGTGATGTGCCTCTCTACTCTTTTATTTGCTGAAGTTGCAACACTTCACTCTTCTAATGCCGACCACAGTAAAACAGTATGTGATGGAGACCAGAGACTGGTCCTGGTGACACCTGACCATGTCTAAGCACATCACATGCTGGGCACACACTAAGCCCTGTGCACACACCACCTAGCTTGATTCTCACAAGCATGTTAGAAGTAGATTATATAATTAATCTCATAAATAAGAAAACAGATTTAAAGGGATATGAACTTTGACCAAGTTGACACCTGTCAGTGGTGGGGTTAGGACTTGAGCCCAGCTAGGGTCCATGTTTTTAATCCCCATGACAAAGATGTGTTCATCTGAACACCGTGCTCCAGTGCTAGTACCACTGCTCACCAACTGCACACATCATGAGTGAGTCATCTTATTACTGTGTTCCATTTTTTAAATAGGATTAATATGTGTTCAGTCTTATAGGGATGTGAGAATCACATTGACAAATGCCTTTCCGTGTACTATGAAGAGTGAAAACACTAGAGAAACTCAAGAAAAGGTATACAATATGATTTTTTCATGCACACAGTACTCACTAATTGGCAATTTGGAAACTCCCCTAGAGGAAAAATCAATATCCACATATATGATCAATGCAAATTATTAGTTTAGATGGGAAGGGCTTGCAATAGTTAAACTTTGATAGGAAAGAGGTAGTTCTCCTGGGTGCTGTGTGGTTCTGCTCGTGTCATCTTAGTTAATCCTTATCATTTCATCCATCAATTTTATTGCTCTCATTCAGAGCAATAATTGTGCAATTGTATTTTCTGGTCCATTGATGTTTAAGGATATTGTCAAGTCATGACAAGAGGAGTCAAGTATCAGGTTTATTGAATATGTAATTTAACTATGCAGCCTGCATCCATTTAAAATCAAAAAAAGAAAACAGAACTGTCTATGACACTGGCTGTAGTGAATCATTGACTCATCGACGTGTCATCTTTTTATGCTAAATAAATAGGGACTTCTCAAAATCTTATACATAGGCATAAGCGAAAGAAGCTGAGTCAATTTTTCCTTTAACTAAGGAGGTAATGCTGAGCAAGTTTCATGGTATTTGCCACTCCTACTTTATTAGGTTCAATTTGATAGAAAATAAGGAAAATGCATTCACATTTTAGCAGTATATCCTCACTCTGTTATTATCTCCCCTTTATTATGCCTGTGATTAAGGGCAGGACCTTGTACCTGGATCATCTCTAACATATACTGCACCTAGAAAACAACTCTATATAAAGTAGGTGTTTGGTAAATCATTAGCAATTAAACAAGCAGAGTGAATAATTTTTCAAATCATCACAATTATCCCTGTTCCTTTAAGGAACTGATTCTATTCCCATTCCCAAAACATTTCATGGAAAACTCAGAACCAGCTTGAGATTCTGAAAAGCCTTCAGATCAACACTATAGCACTCCAGAATCTATCACAGTAACTTGTGTTGCCTGCAACCATTTATGTAGCAAGGCTCTACATTCTTGGATAATGTCACAATGAACTACAGATACCAAAAGCAATCATGGAACAAGATGACCAAGTTATAAAATATTCTGTCAGGAGAAGAGTTATATATGAACAGCAGCCACCCCTTTATCTTAAGATAAGCATTAAACTGGTTTATTTAAAAGCAGAAGTGAACCCACTCCACAGTCCACTGGTATTTATTGATTAATTCAGCCGGTAGACTAATAGTCCCAATTCTTGATAGCTAACATCTATGAACACCTCTCTAACATGACTGTGAAGCCTAAGTTGGACTTCTCATGGCACAGATTATGCCACTGACCCTTCTCTGTCTAGTGCCGAGCTCAGTGGAGCCATTCTACACTCATCCCTTCCCAGTATCATCCCTTGTAATACTGGTAGCTCAATGACCAAAGGACTGAGTGCGAAAATACCCACACTATACATAAATCAACCCTCAGTCTTACTTTTGTCATGTTCTAGTCACCTGAACCAGTCAGGGCCCTGGGTTCAGAATGTCTTGCGAACCAGGTGTCATCCTAAACATCACCCTAAATACGAGTGTTGTGCAATTGCTGAGAGAAGGAAATAAATACACTAAGACAACTCAGGAAATTCATACAAAGATAATATTGGATTTGAATTCTTGCAACAAGCTATTGACACTAACAGGGGGTCTCCTAGTGCCAGGTGATACTCACTTTATAACCTGCTTGTCACCTTTCAAAGACTTCCCATTGCCCTTAGAATAAAATCCCAATACTGTTGCTACAAATCACAAAGTCATTTACAATGTAGACACACCCTGTTGATCTCTCCTGATTCTTATCTTTTCCCTCCAGCTTCCCCACATTTCCCCTTCCTACCACCCAACTGTACCATATAACACCAGACTTTTGTCTCACCTGGCCTTCATAAAGCTCTTCCGTCTAATATACAAATTCTCTCTTGTTTAGCCAACACTTATTCAGATTTCAGTCACATTTTTTAACGTCCTTTCCTGAGGCTGACCGTTCCCAGATCCCTTCCACTCCCTGCCAGAACAGTCCTCTTTCTTTCACCAGAACCAGTGTAATTGGCAATCATCACACACTTATCCAGGCAACACCATAAACCTAAAGCAGCAAAGAAGCTGTGTATGTCTTCTACCCTTCTGTTTTCCTACTGCCTAGCATAATGTCTCATCCTATATAAATATTCTATGTGTTTGATACTTAACTTAGACATGCAGGTCAGTTCTTGCCCAAGTTGGCATCACTCTCACACAAGGAAAGAGGGAGGTAGGATGGTTGTATCTACATCCACAGGTACAGCAGAGATTTGCACAATACTCAAACAAGCCCTTGTATATTTTGAATCCCCCAAACCCACTCTATGACCTTTAATTGCAGCATGCATACCTGCTGCCTGCCATGTCCTGTCCCTTTCCTCCCTGAGTGAATTCCTTCCCTCCATCCATGTGAACATCACACTCCACACTTAGAATGAAAGGGTTTCATCAAAATGTGTATTGATAATTCTGTCTATATGGTACAGGACTTGAACCAGATGGAGGAATCAGAGGGTCACTTGGGAACAATATTCCTGGGATTTTACACTAACCTAAGATCTCCCAGCAAACCTGAACACATCATCACCTGCACGCTGCACAAGATAAATTGAGGGCTAGTCACGCACCACATAGTCAGGGAAAACATCATTATTCTAGTCATTACTCTAGCAAATGCTGTTGCTCAGCAAGGCATGAGTGTCCTATTGTTACCAGTTATCTTTTTTCTCCAAATTGCCTGACTCCAAATTAGTCATATTCAGAACAATTTAAAAAATCAAAGAAAACAATTCTGTACATCAGATTTCTCAACTATGGGAACAGCCCTCCTTCTGCATTGTCACCAGATGTGAGGGGGGCCACATGTAATTTTTAGTCACATTGCTGTGGTTAAGAACACCATGTCTGGGGTCACCAAAACTTAGCCTAGATTCCCTATTACTGACTACAGAGAAACACTTGTACAACTCCATGTCCCTCTTAGACTATTTCCTCATGGGTCATGGTGATATCAATAGTAAACGTTTGATAGCCCCACAATCAGAATTAAATGAGAGCAGAATTGGATCCAGGCACAATAATATAATCTTCCTAAATAAAGTATTTGGCATATGCCCAGTACATAATAAACACTCAATAAATGGTATCTATCATAGCTACTAACTTGCATCTACTTCCCCAGTACACAGGGGACTGTGTTTTAACAGAGTGAACTAGGTTGTCTCTATTCAACACCAGCCCTGTTTACTTCCTTTCTAGCGTACCTTCTTTGGGGAGGACAAATGGGGTAGAATCCAAGCTCAAAAATCAGGGAATCCAAAGTAGATCCTCGAGAAGAATACACCTCATGTGTGAACTTCTCCCCTGGATATCACAGCTGGAAGGTTGTGAAACCATGAATCACTGCATGATTTCACAATAAATGTGTTCTCTTAAGATCTAGAGACACGAGGCCCATCCAAAGATTCAAAGTCTGTTGCTATTCATCCTTAGAACCCTAAAGAAAAAGAAGTGGAGATATGATTTGACCCACACATTCAGAATTCTTACAAGCAAAATCACACTGAAAAATGCAGGGGACAGAAGAGCAGAGATAAGTCAAATCCACATCCCTCATCTGTGACCTCACCTTTGCTCCTGCTGACTCTCTTGCCAGGAATGTGTTCTATTCCCGGTAGGGTCACCCCCCCATCTCCAGCTCTATAAATCCTGTTGTCTGCATGCAGTTTCACTCAGGAGGGCAGTTCACCATCACCTGCCCTTCTCTGACCATTCCAAAATTATTCACAGTTTTGCTTGAAGAGCTTTTTTTCATGTAGAAGAAGAAATAGGGTGTAGGCCAAAAGTGTGGGAGAGGAGGATGACTTCTCACCAGAGACAAAATGAGGAGCAGAACAGATGAATTTACTGAAATACCTTGCTAAGAGGGAGCAGCAGTCATAATAGGAGAGGAGCGCTGTGCCATGTGGGTTAGACGATCCAACTGAGACCTTCGCAGTGACAGCTCTGAGACTTAGCTCCCAGACCACCAGGTCACCCCTTAATGAGCCTAAATGCCTAATACAGTTTCATATCTTCTCACAACTCACTGGCCACTTATCTTAACCATATACCAGCTCATTTTGGCAGGCGAGAATTCTACCACTGAACCACCAATGCACCAGCAACCAGCTCATTTTGTTACTGAATTAATCCCTTATCCCCTCAAGAAGAATATGTGCTCCTGGTGCATATGAACTATATATGTCTTAGGCTTCTCTTCCATCCTCCAGAAGTCCTAATATACCCCCACATTACCAGGCAAAGCATTGGTCAGACTCACCACATACTATGAAGAAGAAGAAAGGCAACACCCTAATGTTACTGATGAGAAATCTCAGACCTAGAGAACATAAATTGTCCTCAGCTTGTTCAAATTTGAACTTGGCCTGTTCAACATATATTTGGTTCCAAGTCAGGACTGTAGCTATAACCTTTTGAGCCACAAACCAATGCTTCTCAATAATCCTTGTTAATTTCTAATCTAAAGAAAAGAAGCACTCCCTGGTGCTGCATGGAGCTGAGCACCGCACTGTGGGGCTTTCACAGCCTCTGCAGCACAAGTTTGATCCCTGGCCAGGGAGGGGACCCACATGGCACAGCAGACCTCTCCTGCCTTGCCCACTGCTCCCCTCAGCAGTGTATTTCAGTCTATCTGCCTGTTCTGCTCCCTGCTCTGTCTCTGGTGAATTCTCTTATGCCACCCCCTCCACCACTCCAGGCCCCTGGCCTATACTCCAGCTCTAGTATGCATAAAAAAATAAAATCTTTTTAAGAAAATATGACAAAGAGAAGTAACTATATATAAAATACACGCTCTATTCAGTGGAAGTTGGTGGTTAGTGTAAAAGATGAATGGCTCTAGGGTCCAATTGAGCCTGACACAGGTCAACGCTGCAAATGACTGTTGAGTCACTAGCCACAACTGGCTAATTGTAGACAATAAAATAAAGATACAACATGGGTCTAAGGAACACAGAGTTAACCACACCACTACTATCATCAGCAAACAGCTATGCATTTGGTTATTAAAGTTGGCTTTCTCTGATGTCATGGAACTGGAAAAGGAGTATAGAACAATTTACTCGGTGGCATGTAATGTTTTTGTGAAAACATGTCTTTTCAAGCTTAGAGAATACAGACTTATGCGGTTCTCTGTGGTGATGCAGCTTACTACCAGCCTTTGGGCTCTGGTTGCTGGCATGTTTTACACATCAGCAAGCATTATAAAGAGGCTGATGTCAAGTTGACTTTCTCCTCTTCATGCATCTTCAGTTAACATCTGCTGACAGAGCACATACCCATAAAAAAGAGAGTCGTAAAATTCAGCTCTAATTTTGCAGGAGATACTAAAGTATATCTTCTGGGGCAAGACCAACCTAAGTCTTAATGATATTTACAAAGGGGCATAAA
Source organism: Galemys pyrenaicus (assembly GCA_019455555.1). Lineage (NCBI taxonomy): Eukaryota > Metazoa > Chordata > Mammalia > Eulipotyphla > Talpidae > Galemys > Galemys pyrenaicus. The sequence goes on along the minus strand of JAGFMF010012132.1, from coordinate 778,206 downwards.
TAGTAAAATTTGGCTTTTCTATACTGCTTTGAGAAACCATGATACTTTATACTCAATTTCATTAGCTATTCCTTGTGGGCTTCTATTGCATTATAATAAGGTATACCAGACAAACTTTACAAAGAGCCCAATCATTTCCTCTTTATTCAGTTGTAACCTAACTGTAAAATATCATTTCCATCTCCTTGACTCCCTAGTAATTGTCTCAGATTCTCCTTGGATGAGGCAGCTATTTGCTGAATGGAAACAAGTTTTGAAGATAAATTGATTCTTACAGGTCACTGGGCTACCGGAGTAATTCACTTTGAAGTATGATAAGGAAGATTTGTTTTTTGCCATACCACTACCACCCACTTAGAAAAAAAAGAGCTAGAAAATGTCTTATACTAATTTTTTTTTTTTTTTTTTGCCTGACTTCTGGGGTTTTAGGCATACGAAGCTTCAGATTACTAGGAGAGCAAAGACAATTCTGCTTCCTCTCCATCATCCCACTGGTGTTCCCTGCCTTTCCAATCCTTTGGAAGCCCTCTGCTAACTTCCGCCAACTTCACCAACATCATGCTCTGCATCACCACCACTTTTGAAACCTACAATGTACGAGGCACAACATTATATACCCTCTTGCTTTCTTACCCCAAGACATAAGAATTTTTTGCATGACAGGAGTAATGAAACTGAAGTTGAGATGTTAAAGAGTTATCCAAATGGCTCAATCATTTAATCTAGAATTCAAACCCCAGTTGGCCTAGACCTAGAACCTGAGATCCTGATTGCTCTTCCACCCCAGGATCCCAGTGTTCATGTTGCCTAAACCATCATGAGCAACCCACCTCCCAACAATCCACTACTTTAAGAAGATGCCAAAGCCCTGCCAGCTCCCTTTCACATGAGATAAACTCTTATTCCCTCAAATGTCTTCCTTCTGACTACTGTAAAGTATGGATGATTCATAGACCCTTAATCCACCCAGAGACAGTCATTCATATATTTGTACTCATATTTACATATAGGAGGTGGTTATCTTAAATTAATCGCTAAGATTTTAAGTATGGCAGTAAGCTGACCAGAAGATAGCTTAGGGAGGGTACACATGTGTTAAAAATGGACTAACTTAGTGGGTGATCACATGGCAACCAGGCCAACCTTATGCTCCCTGAAGCACTTTCTCTTACTCCGAGTTTCACTTCTTTGCCCAATCTTGAATTCATGGACTCTCAAAAACAATCCAAGTTATGCCTCCTTCGCCTGCCCTTCACAAAGCAGCTGGTGGGAGCCACATGGAACCAAGAAAAGGAGTCTTGCGGTGACTGTTTGGCACAGACTTTTTCAATATACACACTTGTGTTTCTGAGCCTGCATTTTTTTCAAGGTAATAGTCATTTTCTCCTGATTGTAAATGTTATATATGCTCATTGTAAAACATTCAGAAAATAAGAAAATAAAAACCATCTTACCTTTGGTCTATTGCCTTTGGTCTATTGCCATGTATTACCTTTGGTCTATTGCCTTTGGTCTATTGCCATGTCAACTGTTGGTTATATTTTCTTCCAGAGTAAGAGGAAAAAAAAGAGGGAGCTAGAGAGAATGAGCTGTGGGAAGCTGTATAAACACAAAATTAACTTTCTTTTGCATGAAACACCTATTACAGTTTAGATTTCTGTATTTATGCCTAACATTGTATCTTGAGTACTGCCCATTATTCTCTAAAATTCTGTGAAAGCTTACTTTCTGGGTTGTGTGATCTTATGCTTGTCTTTTCCTCTGCTGCTGAGCATTTAGACTGCTACCCCCATTTTTCCTCTTTTGAACTGTGCTCTGGCAAATGTCCTTGCATTGAAATCCTTATCCCTACCTCTGATTACGCTCTTTGAAAAGAGAGTAACAGATGCTAAATTGTTCTATACAGGGTGAATTTTAATTTTAATATCTTTAACATATATGCATAAAAAGTAAAGATCAAAGGTTAGAAGACTACAATTTACATGCAAACTACCTAAATTTGTGCAGATCAGCCTAACATTTAAAACACTGCATGTGATCATTTTTTCTTTACCACAACAAAAATCACATTACTCGCTTTGCTTTCAAAAAAACTTGTTTTATTTCTAGTGAGCTTGAATCTTTTTGTAAGTTCAGAGAGTCTTATTATCTTATCATCTTTTTAAATGAGAGGTTGGTGGTTTTTTGGCTTATGTTATGAACTTTATATGCATTGCCACAAATTGTTGCAGACATTTTTCTAATCTTTTCCTGTGTGATTTGATTGCTTTTATATCATAAAGTATTTTACCACCTCAAAATCACGTACCCATCTCCCACTAGTATTTTCTAGTTTCACTTATATTAAAATGTTTAGTGCACTTGTATTTTGTTAAGTTGTTTGCTGTAAGCAGACAATGTCTTTTGTTCAGATAATCTAGTTAATACCACTTTCTGAATGGTTTATCAGCTCCTCATTGGTTTGAGGTCCACTCTTTAACCTGTATAAAAACATATGTGTGCTAAGTATGAACAATGTATGAGGATTAGAGACCTGTCCTAAAAGTCACTTCCACAAGGGGTCTTTTCTCAACACTCAGTAAAAAGTCCCACTCAGGTGTTCAGGCATCCTCTGTTCTCTCATACTGTTTTATTTTCTTCATAGTACTAATCATAATTTAATATTTGCTTACTATATATGGATTAATTATATACATACTTAATTATTATTCTCCCTCTCAACATGGAAGGCCAAGGAGAGCTAACCCTTTTATGTTTTGGTCACTACTAAATTCTCAGGCCAAGAACATGTCAGGCACATGGCAGTCAATAGTGATCTATTGAAAATATTAATAATTTCAGGGGTTACATCAATATGTCTGCCTAGACTTGAATTTGTGCCAATCTTCCTAAATTACTGCAACGCTAAAATAAATCTTAATTTTATTGGACAAATTTTCCCATTCTATTCTTTTTCAAAATCACATTTGCTTATTATTCCAGATAGTCTTTGATCAGTTTGTCAGATTCTTTGTCTCACCTATGCCCCACTTTATACCAGTTCTGAGAAAAACACTGATATTAAGTTAAAACTGTGAATACATTAGAGGAAAATTGACACTGTACAGAATGATAAGAATACTAAATTGTTCAGTGTTCTCAGAAAACTACCTGATGCCCAAACTCAGAGAAGCAAGGAGTCTTACATCTGAAAAATTCAAATTGCTTCTTTTCCAAATAAGAGTTTGAGAGTCACATTGATTTGGCCATAGCATCACAGTTATCATCGGTTCTGTCACACACACACACACACAATCATGAAAAAATATATCAAAATATAGGGGATAAGAAAAATAAAGTGAAATTTCAAATATTTGCCTATATTTCAGAAAAGACCATCTCATTATACAAAGAAGGAAGTAGAAATTCCTCAATTTTCAGGCAAAGTGGACTATGGAGAGTAATAATCTGTGTAATTTGAATGTGGCTGGAATTAGTATGTTCACAGCAGCATCACAGCACTGATTTTAGGTCACCTTATCTGAGAAAGTGCTCAGGCATCACTGATTACTCAAAGGCTCTTGAGAATTTTTTTTATAGAAAATCACAAATATCACTCACTAAAGCAAAGCAAAAAGCTGTAGAAAACAAAATAGAACAATCTGGGGAACTTGAAAAACATTATTAAGAAAGTAGTATTTTATAATCATATTTTAAGGCATCCTTACTTATTAACTATAATACTATTATATTTATTAATGATGTGATATAGAAGATTTGCTTCCATATATCTGGGACAATTGACTAGTAACAAGGCATAAGTGAAACAGGATTAGCTATGAGTTTCTAATTTTTGAAACTTGGTGACAGATACTTAGAAACTTACTATGATAATTGCTCTTTCATAGATGCTTGTAATTTTTTGTCAAAAATTTAAATATAAAAATAAGAATCTCCAGGAAAAGAAATGCACCAGTGCTAGGCCCCACAAATAAAGCTTAGATATACCTATTTGCCCACATCTGTATTAACAGTAAGCTAATATTTTTGCATCTGTACCAACCAATAAGCAGTATTATGTGCTATTTGGAGTCTATCACTATATATCTAACATATCATGCATTACTAATAACACTAACATTTTTCTAATTGATTATAGAAATACAGGTTATATTTGTTTTCTGATGCTAATTTGCTTTCAAAAATTATGTTCACTTAAAAATGCATGAAAAGGAAATCTTTTATAACATCTCCACATATATAGTACATTTAATGTGTGTGTGGACTTTACATGGAGGGGATTAATAAGGAAGTTGATAAGGGTGTGCACCAAAATATTAAGAGCGATTATTTCTAAGTGATAGGATTGTGAGGCTTTACTTATATTTTCTAATTTTTGAACATTGAATGAATTTAAAAAGTAGTACAGTTTAAAAGACTCACTACACACACAAAAATACACACGTTCAAAGCCAGAGCCAGTAAATGGCCCATCACATATCAGTCATTTTTCTCATCGTCGCCTACGCCATTATTCTTTAGACACAACCTTTCTCTGATAGGTTAATTGATAGTGACACCAAGAAAAAAAGCAGTCTTTTAAGCATTTGAGTTGAATGGTAAGAGAAATAAAGATTTTAAGTTGAAAACAGCAAATCAGTAGTAAGTCATCACAGACAAGAGAAGTCAAATTACAGAAACTGACGAACCCCATGTTGGCCATCTACACATCCATCCATCCATCTGTCCGTCCATCCATCCTTTTCACAAGCTCACTTAATACTTCAGTGTGCCAGGTATTGAACTAGAAGCCATTATTATAATATGTGACACCCCTTGGCACTAAGAGTTTACAGTAAAAGAGACTTCAGATTATTGAACTTTGCTTGAATCTTCAGGTTTTACAAGTTACTGTCCTAGTTTCTCCACTGTAGACCATTTTATAAGTCTGATTCACCTAATGTCTCTTCCTCCCTAGAAAAATGTCAACATTAAAGTTGTGTGCCTCTTTCAGTACAATCAAAGTAATAGTAATTTATATATGATTAAGTTTTGCTATTCCCCTCCACCATTTTCTAGTGCTTATACATCTACTTTCTCAATTTATGCACATCATCTCTACCTGGGTTATTTGGTATACCAAAAAGATTAATTCGGATAAAGCTGATAGTTTACATTCCAAATACTCTTTCTCTCATTACCACTTCAAAAGTCTATTTGGGCTCTGAAGAAAACAGAAGTAAAAGAGAATGGGAAAAAAGAAGAAAAGAAAAACAGAAGGGAAAAAGACAACTCACACATTAAAAAATTTAAAAGATTACAAATATAATTTCCCCTGTCTGAATTACTTAATTACTCAATTTATTTAGGTAGCTCTGACTTTACTCTTTGGCTGAGTTTACCTAAAGGGAGATTATTAGTGCACAGTGAAAAGGTAACACACTTTTATCTCTGCTTTACAGACAGGAAGCATAAGGACATATTAATTAGAGTTGGCATTTATCCTGCAAATAAAGCCTCAGAACTACAGTTTAGGGGTGGTTCCACCAATCAAACATCAACTAAAATACTGGAGACTCTTTTCCTCTGTGAAATCCAATTATTTCATTTGAAAACAAAGTTCTTATTCTTGTTCCTTTTCAAATTCTAAAATCAAGGTTTCCTGCCTGCAATAATACATCACTAACTACTCAGAAGGACAAATAGATGCAGAGAGCACTTCCTCCAATGAACCCTCACACTTCAGATGAAGACCTCCAGACAACCAGAAACTGCACATCAGAATTAACACATGATCTTAAATCCTGATTTGAAGAGTCGTTTTCAAAATGGGGATTCAAACAACATAGAGTACAATGCACTGAACAACTTAAGAATTTATTTACATATCTTAAGTACAGCTTGAGAAGCAGAATTAAAATGTTTCATGCTAAAGAAGCTTCTCATTAGCAGCTTGTCCTGGTTTAAATTCCCAACATTTCGTCCCTCAGTGATTAGTCATTTGTCACTGTTCTGTAGTCCACTGAGAAGATGGATGGCAAACACTAAATGTAAATTAAGGATTCCATATGGTCAAAAATAGTCCATAGCAGAAAACATAAGCACATTAGTAGCGCTAACCTTGCTGAACGTAAGTGATTAGAAACTGTTACTACTCTAAGCTTCAATATTGATACAAGAATGAAATAGTTGAATTTTGATCAAAGACTACAAGATCTAAGAAAAATCTGACATTTTATTAATTTACAAGGCTCCTGTAACATATAAAGACAAATTAACGTATGTATTAGCAATTATGCATAACTACTTTCTAATACCAGAATACTGAGTTTCATTTCTTCTCCTTCAAAAGAGCAGTAGTCAGTTTTACATGTCTGTAGACTGCAAGCTATGTGTAGTCATTGCTATATGACCTAAATGATCTAAATATTTTGCCAGATACTTGATGATAGATGTTTGTTGAACCAATTCATTGGCGTGAATTCTGACAGAAGGGATATCAGTATTTTCACATGGTAGAAAAAGTTGTTAATTATCTGCAATTCAAGATCAACAAAGTAACAGATCAAACAATAGAAAGCTGCCCATATGTCACCATGTGCCACAAACAAAGGCAGTTTCACACAATTCCAGTGACCTCATGGGATCATACCTGCTGCTTCTTCTCCCTGTCCTGGGAGAGCATGCTTGTTATGGTATTCACCCTGCTGAGCCAGGATTTCTCCACTGTGTTTAAGGCATCCAATATCAACCAACCACTATTAGAAGAGGTGATGACTGATCTGAAATGCCAGATATAGTTACTGAAATATTTACTCTTTTTCAAAGTATAGCTCATGAAAAATTTAGTTATTCATTCAAAAATTACTTTTTGAATGTTTACCTTATGACTAAGATATGAATAAAGAGCTTAAGACAATAACCAATGAGTCTATACACATGTATTTATAAGCTCGTTTTATGTGCACATTTTAGATATAGATACATGCACACATGTATTTTTTTATACATAACTTTCATTGAATACATATATGAAAGCTTAGGTGTCAAAAACAGGTAAGTTACGATTGGGAAGTATAAAGGGATATTTGTTCTCTGGGATAATAAGAATAATGTAACAATTTCATGGCCTAGACTGATCTAGAAATCTTCATTAAACGTTGAAATCACAAAATGCGTAGAAGAAAACACAGATGAAACTCTCCATGACATACACTTCAGAAACATCTCTGTGGACTCAACTCCAACAGCAAGGAGAACAAAGGAGAAAATAAACAACTGGGATTAGATCAAACTAAGAAGCTCTTTAGAGTGAAAGATAAAGTGATCAAAACAAAAAGACACCCTATTCAATGGGGGGAAATATTTGTACACCATACATCTGACAAGGGACTGGTACAGAAGATCTTCAAAGTGCTTATACAACTCAATAAAAGCAAAACAAGGACCTTCCTGGTGGCGCAGCGGGTTACGCAAATTACAGTCACTGCAGCACGAGTTTGATCCCTGCTGCCGGTCAGGGAGGGGCCCCACATGGCACAGCAGACCTCTCCTGCCTCGCCTGCTGCTGCCCTCGGCAGTGTGTTTTGGTCAGTCTGCCTGTTCTGCTCCCCACTCCATCTGGTGAATCCTCTCACCTCCCACAACTCTGGACTGTACCCCAGCTCTTGTATGTATAAATAAATAAATCCTTAAAAAAACCCAATTAAAAAATGGGCAGAAGAGCTAAACTAAATAGGCACTTCTCACAAGAAGACATGCAGATGGCTAACAGACTCATGAAAAAGGCTCATCATTTATCATCAGGGAAAAGCAAATCAAAAGCACAATAAGATTATCACCTCACACCTGTAAGAATGGCCCATATAAAAAAAAAAAAGAAAAAGAAAAACACACAAACAGCATGTGCTGGCAAGGGAGGGCATGGAGAATAAAGGAGCCATCTCATCTTACGCAGTGGTGAGAATAAAGACTAGATAGCCCATACGGAAATAAGTGTGAAGATTCCTCAAAAGACTAAAAATGTATCTACCATATAACCCAGCAATTCCACTCCTAGGTATCTATGCAAAGAAAACAAAAACACTAATTCAAAAGGAAACCTGTCCTCTTATGTTTACTACAGCACTATTTACAATGGCCAAGATATGGAAACAACCTAAATATCTCAGAATAGATGAATGGCTCAAAAAGATGTGGTACATATATACAGTTGAATACTACTCAACAAACAAAAGATAAACTCATGCTATTTGCAGTAACATGAATGGAGCTGAAACGGATTATTCTAAGTGAAGTGAGCCAGAAGGAGAAAGAGAAATATTGGATGGTTTCACTTATATGTGGAATCTATAGAAACCAAACAAATGATCAAAGAGAAACTGTAAGAGTGACTCCTGAGAGCTGACCATAGATGTGAGACATTAAGGAGGGGGGGGGGGGGAAGGAGACAAGAAGAGTACAAAATGGGGGGAGGAGAATCCAATGCGGTGTGATGGGGGACAGTGAGCACTTTGATCGTGGGAAAACTATGGGTACTGTGCCTGAGGGGAAAAATCCTATATTGAAGAAAAAATAAATAAGAATGTTTAAAAAAAATAGTTGGGCCATTAGAATTTCAATAGAGAGAAAACTAGATAGCAATGACAGCTGGAAATAACCATGTGACTAAATGGGAATGGCCATGATATTTTTGAAGTAAGCAAGGGGTGGTGTGGAGTTGTTTCACCATAGAAGAATGAACAGTAAAGTTGCAAAAGAGAGCTAAAATGGAGAGTGGAGGAAGCACCTCCATGAGTACTTTATAATGTTATCTAAATAACTTAATATTATTAAATATTTTGAATAGAGGCATGAAATGATAGAATGGTCTACACAAACTGATCTGGCATCCATCTTTAGAATGCATTCAGCCACAACAAAGAGTGGAGCTAGCTAAAATGGGTATACTGAACTCTACCTAAAACGTGGGAGAGGAGACTACTTATGAACGAAAGCATGAGCAAAACTTTGGTATAAATTTGGACTCATTTCCACAGACACTAATTCCACAATGCTATGGCACTTCAGCATTTCATTTATTCCACAAATGTTTAAGAGCACTGTGTGCTGAATATGTTTAGGTTCTGGGGATACTAAGATGATCTAAGAAAATAATGGATTTTCTGAAATAGCTACATTCTAGGGGAAGAGATCAACAGTAAACAAGATAAAAGAACAAATAAACATATAATTGCAACCTGTGATAAATGTAATGAAGGAAACAAACTGGGTGAAATAACCTATAATAAAAGATGGATTTCCTTCATAGGAAAGGTATGAGTTTGCTAAATACTATTACTCTAAAAACTGAAAGAACCATTAGAGTCTTAGACATACAACAGTGAATGTACTTCAGCCATATATTTCAAAGGCAACATAATTTCCCTTCCTTGGCCTTTTCCTCCTTCAGGTCTGTGTCAAAACTTGATTCAGTCTATACATTACAACCCTATGCAACTAATGATGAACCGAAAGAGTTGAGGGAAAGTGTGGCCGAGGTGGTCATTAACTTATTAGCAGAGAATCAGCATGAAGATGGTAATTGCTGCCATAAATCCAAACCTTAGTAGTAAATATTTATTGGCAGGAAGTCATATTTCTGTCCCTGAAGGTTCTATTACCACATAACTACTCTAGGCTGAAAACCATTTTTAGCAGCTATTTAGCAATGTCTAGAAAGATAGAGTATATTGTTATACTCTTAAAATTCTAGGGAATTCAAATGCCTGGTCAAACCAGCAGAAAGAAAACTTTTGTTGGTGGTCATAGTGGTCAGAGTCTAAGCACAAATGATCACAAGACTGTATAGAAGACACCATTTCTCTTTCTTGGGATTCTTCATTCTTAAAGTTTCTGGTATCCATGAGAGTCTCAGCTTCTTGGCCAAGAGTTGTGATAAGCACTAGAAGAATTCCCATGGCTACTCCTTTCATAACACTAGACTTTCTCTGTCTTATGCTTATGCAAGATATGCAAATATCTTATTGTGCCCAAACATACAATATAGACTGCTCAAAGATGTTTTATTAATCTTATGTAACCCATACACCAAATATGTGCTCAGTGAGTACATGGGTATTGGGGAATGAATTAGCAAGTGAGTAGACAGATAAATGAGTTGCAGAGAAAAGCCAACATATACCTCTCACCGGCAAAAAGCAGGTGATTTCCAGATCAGTGGCTTCTAAAATGGATTATCCATTAGAATCACCTCATAGCTTATATAAAATGCAAATGGTCAGTCCCACTTTACTAGCCCCTTACCGCATAACACCCAAGCACCTGAGTAAGCAGCTCTAGATTAGGCTGCAAGCATTCATGTTTCAAAGGTCCTCCTTGGTATTTCCAATGCACAGTAAGCTTAAAATTTACTAATTTTGAAATTAATTCCCATTTGTAAAAACATGTTACCAGTGGAATATGACACTGTTGTAAAGGCATATAGAAGACTACAAAAAAGTATATTCTACATGAGTTGTCTGTAATAGTTTTATTTATTTCTTTTTTAAAGATTTATTTATTTATGCATACAAGCACTGGGGTACAGGCCAGAGGTGGGGGGGTGAGAGGATTCACCACAGAGAGCGGGGAGCAGAACAGGCAGATCAACGGAAGTACACTGCTGAGGGGAGCAGCGGGCCCAGCAGGAGAGGTCTGCTGCACCATGTGGGTCCCCTCCCTGGCTAGCAGCAGGGATCGAACTCGTGCTGCAGTGGCTGCGGTTTGCTTCATAGTGTGTTGCTTAACCCACTGCGCCACCAGGGAGGCCCTGTCTGTAATATTTTTAACATTCTTACAAATGCCACCAGAAGAAAATGAATTCAAATTACCTTTCTAAATAATTTGCAAAGTCAACATTTTAACTAAATCTGAAACTCACATATTAAATCAAGTACCCTAAAGTAGGAATAGCATTCCTTGACTTTCAGCAGAATCAAAGATAATTTCCCTTTGGAGGAAAACCTCTCAAGTTAGACTCCCAGTTTTACCACAGATTAACAATGACCAAATTTGAATGAATTGGAATTAAATGATTAGAAGAGATAATTAAAAATAGATGAACAAGAACTTCAAAAATAATAACTTATATGTGAAATCTTTAAAGAAATAAAAATAGAGTGTCAAAAGCACCAGAAATATTTTGGGAAAAAAAAAAAAAGAATACAACTGTGAAATGAAAATGTTAAAGGTTTTCATAGTAAATTAGAAACAGCTGATAGAGAATTTGAAATACTAGACTCCACCCAGGGAGGTTCTGATAAACCTCTCTCCTAAATACATCTACAGAAAAATAAATTTTTTTCTCAGGAAATTCCATCAGTTCATCACCAGCTATGAGGAACAGAAACATGAATATCCTGCTGTGAGGTTGGTCACTCAATTCTGGGGCAAAGAATAGGAGAGTTGCAGCCAGTGTGAAAGAAATACCAGTCAGCCAAAGAGACTGGTGGCCCGTCTTAGACTGAGCCAGCTCACTGACTGCGCATAGGAAGTTCTTTTTGGTGAGGAGTGCAGATGTGCTTGTGCATGTTTGCTGGATTCAGTTGTGGATCTGACTGCAGCGCACTGGTGCCAAAGCCCTCTCCACCTTCTTTCCTGGAAGAGCTAAGAGATCTGCTGACTAGTACGCCACATGCCACCCATCACAAAAAGGAGCACAGAAGAGGTAGACCTTGGAAATTTGGGTTCCATGAGGAGTGGACAGGATTCGCTTTGCAATGTATTATGTATTATACCCAGGTTTTTGCCTCCAACATCCCTACCATCACCTGCCTCCAAATTATAAGTTAAAGCCATAGCACTCCAACTGGAAAAAGTAAAATGGAAAGGCACCTGCCTAGGCGAAAAGGAGCTTATGAACACAGAATGAAAAAGCTGAAAGAGAAGACTAGAAATCCAGAGACTAAGAAACAATCAACAAGCTAACAAAGATTTTAGAATAACAGTTTTAAAATAACTCAACATAATTCTGGCAGTTTCATCCAACATGGAAAGGCAGGCATAGCATCTTAGGAAAGAGAAACAAAAAGAATTCTTCATTAAAGAGCTTTGTAATTTTTTTAAAAGAATGCTAAATAAAGAGAAAATATTTTATGCTCAACTTCTCGTCATCAGAGAAATACAAACCAAAACCACTATGAGATACCACCTCACACCAGTGAGAATGGCACATATCAAAAAAGGTAACAACAACAAATATTGGCGAGGATGTGGAGAAAAAGGAACTCTCTTATACTGCTGGGGGGAATGCAAGCTGGTCCAACCATTATGGAAAGCAGTGTGGCGGTTCCTCAATCTACTAAGAATGGAACTTCCATAGGATCCAGCAATCCCACTCCTAGGAATATACCCAAAAGACACAAATACACTGATTCAAAAGCATACCGGCACCCCTAGGTTTATAGCAGCACTCCTTACAATAGGGAAGACCTGGAAACAACCTAAATGCCCAAAAACAGATGAGTGGGTCGGGAAGCTGTGGTACATATACACAATGGAATACTATTCAGCAGTCAAAAAAGAAAAACTAGATGCATTCATAGGAACATGGATGGAGCTGGAAGGGATTATGCTCAGTGAAATAAGTCAGAAGGCTAAAGAAAAATACCAGATGGTTCCTCCCCTAGGAGGAATATAAGGAACCCAAATAAGGATCAAGGAAAGGAATAAGAGCAGCAACAATAATAATAGAACAACAATAAAGACACAACAAAAACCAAAAATGAAAAGACAAGGACAAATTGGGGACACTTGGTGGGGAGGGGGTAGGGAGAGGGTTGAGGGCACACAGGAGCACGGGGGACTGAGGTGATGGTGCATTGGTGATATGGTGATGGGGAATACATGGAGATTACAATTGATGTCAAATATATATATATATATATATGCGCCCCAGAATGACAGGTTGAATTAAAAAAAAATGTTGGTGAGGATGTACATTGTTGGTGAGAATGTAAACCTGTACAGTCCATATGGAAAACAGTATTACCATTTCTCAAAATATTAAAAACAGATCTCCAGCAAATCCACTCTTGGTATATAACCAAGGAATGCAAAAACATTAATTCAAACTGTAGAACTGAGGTCACCAGAGAGGAGGAGGGCTGGAGAGCAGTATGTGGATAGGGCTCAATGGAATATGAGAATCTAGTTTGGTGTGGGGTGTGGTAACCCACATCTGAAAAGGTATGATCCTATACCTCTGAATAATATACAGTGTTGTAAACCAATGTACATAATTTTAAAAAAAACTTCTTAGTAAAATAAACATATACATGAAGACAATTACTAATGAACTAAAAAATTTTAGTGATAAAAAGATTTAAATACTTCATTTTAATTTAATCTTTTACTTATATATCAGATTACAATAGATATAAAGAAATCTATTGTAATCTGATATATAAGTAAAAGATCATAAGTCATATTTTAAAAACTAAATATTATAAATGTCAATTTCCCACAAATGTATTTGTACATCTAGTAGAATTTTAATTGAATATAAACTTCTTTAAGAATAGACAAGACTCATTCTTAAAAAGAATAATTTAATTGGTAAAAGCAGAGAGGGAGATGAGTGGAAACATTTGTGCGACTAAGTATCAAAGCAAATATTAAACTAAATCACAGAAATCAAAACAATGTGGGACTAACATAGATTTAAAAATTAACTAATGTATCAATATAGAAAGCAGAAAACACTAATCATATATTTGTGGAAACCTGGTGTATTTCAGAGATTGCATTTTGGATTATTGAGAAAAGGAAGGAATATTCAATAAATAGTTCCCCAAACTGGGGGCTGAGAGAAGGAGAGGGATCAGCAACAAGAGGAAAAAAACTATTACTTTTTATTTCATATACAAAAAATAAATTCCAAATGAATTAAAGCTTGATGCAAAAGGAAATAGTAAGGTATGTGTAAACTCAAGATGAAAAATTATTTTAAAAACAACACATTAAAAGTTCTAATTATAAGAGAAATGTATAAATTTGGTTACATTAAAACCCAACTTCTATTCATCAAGACACCAGAACAACATGTAACTTGAGTAATCAATGTAAAATTAGTACCAGTTATATCTAAAGTACTCCTACACATATATAATAAACAATACAAAACTGACAAAACTTAGAGGAATTTCATACAAGTAAAAGGTAAATGTTGTTATACACACAAAACAATGGTCAACTGCATTAGTCATCAAAAAATGCATCAAAAATACCACTTATGGGCCCTCCCTGGTGGCACAGTGGGTTAAGCAACGCACTATGAAGCAAACCGCAGCCACTGCAGCATGAGTTCGATCCCTGCTGCTGGCCAGGGAGGTGACCCACATGGCACAGGCAGACCTCTCCTGCCTGACCTGCTGCTCCCCTCAGCAGTGTGCTTCAGTCCATCTGCCTGTTCTGCCCCCTGCTGTCTGGTGGACTCTCTCACCTCCCTACACCTCTGGCCTGTACCCCAGTGCTTGTATGTATAAATAAATAAATCTTTTTAAAAAAATACCACTTATACCAGGTCTCCTTGGTGGTACAAGGGGTTGAACCACACTGTGGGGCTTCAGTAGCCACTGCAGTAGCTGATCCCTAGCCAGGGAGGGGACCCACCTGGTGCAGCAGACCTCTTCTGCCACGCCTGCAGCTCCCCTCAGTAGTGTATTTCAGTGGATCTTCCTGTTCTGGTGCCCACTCTGTCTCTGGTGAATCCTCTCACTCCCCCCCCCAAGCCTTTGGCCTGTACCCCAGCTCCTGAATGCATAAGTAGATAAAATCTTTTTTAAAATACCACTTATACCTACAAGATGAGTAAAGATTGATTATGCAATCTTTACAATATCAAGAGTTGGTAAGCAATTAAATGTATATTATACTCTATAAATTGGTACATCTGTTAATGGAAAATAATTTGGCACTACCTCTTAAACATGAAATTTTTCATTTGTTCTAGGACCCAAAAATTATACCACCAGCCATGCACATCCAGAAACTCTTGCCTACACATGTCAGAAGACATATATAGACATATATAACATTGTTATTTCTAAAACAAACTCCACAAACACCTTAAATATCATTGTCGAGGAAAAAGCTAAGTCATTTGCTATATATTTAAAAATAGATTTTTATACATTTATTCATTTATGAAAATGAATAAACTCGAGCTGTATATATCACCATATATGAAATGCAGAAACTCATTAATGAATCAAAAAACAAGTCACCCTAGATAACGGACAGTATATGGTGCCATTTTTAGAAATTTTTAGGTCTTCTCTAGGGTAGAAATGATGGGCATTTCCTTAAAAATCCAACATCTTTTGTTTCTCTAATCAGAATTATTGGAATTGACTGTGTGCTGAAAACTTAATGTACATTACTATAATTCTTTTGCTTGGTTAAGCAAATCTTTAAAAGAGCCAATTAGTGCACTGAAGGAAAAACTTTCTGAGTAACACTGTAAGTCTCTGACACTGTCAGAAAACAGAAACATGTGGTTACTCAAAAGGAGTCTTTTAAAGAGTTACCATTAAAACTGTATATGGATAACAAAATTAAAGCAACTCTAAAGTTATAATTATTATAATCCTTGACTTCCCTCCCATTTTACCAACAACTCTTACTGGCTCTACCTTCAAAATATATGCAGAAAAACCTCTCTGTCAGCTGAACCATTAAGAGAAGCCCATTAACTGATGTCCCTACAAAAGCCTTCTCAAAGTAGCAATGAATTTGTGGTCATTTAAAAAGTTCACTTAGGGGCCTTCCTGGTGGCACAGGGGTCAAAGTCTCAGCACTATGAAGCTATAGCCAGCCACTGTGACATAAGTTTGATCCTTGGCCAGGTAGCTGACCCACATGGCACAGCAGACCTCTCCTGTCCTACCCGCTGCTCCTCTCAGCCGAGTTTATCCAATCTCTGTTCTGCTCCCGACTATGTCTCTGTGAATCCTTTCACTCCTGCACCTCTGGCCTTTAGCTCAGTTCTTGTATTCATAAATAAATAAAATCTTTTTTAAAAGAAAGTTAATTTACACATTAGCTTTCATCAAACCCCATTGTCCTCCCACCAGTGCCTCTCACACAGAATAAAATCCAAGTCCTGTGTAATCACAGCCCAAGGTTAATTCTTACTTCATCTTTATCTCTCTATGATGACCACACAGGCCACTTTGCAGCCCCCTGCATGCAATGTAGACTCCACCTCAGGGTCTTAACACCTGTTGATGAACAGCTAACTAAATGATAAAAATGTGCCAGGCTACAAAATTTCTGACTTAAGCAATTCTGTAGACCTGAGATGCAATTTTAAAAATATCCTATCAGGCCAGGTATGGAGGGTGTGATGACTTCAAGTATTTTTATATTCTTCAAACATGTTACATACATGACTTGGAAGTCATGCATGCACTGTATGTTATACAGAATTATCTAATTATCCAAAAAAGATGCCCTCCATAAGTATAGGTTCTTTTAAGTATAATGCATATATTTAACAAATATATATACACACGTTTTCTCATGCCCCACTTAACCTCATATCACACACACCCCCATAAAGTATGGTTTCTTTTTGTTGTTGTTGTTTTTACTTTTTTTTATTAAAATATTTTAAATTTTACATATACTTGCCATTAATTGTAATCCCCATGTATTCCCCATCACCATCTCACCAGTGCATCATCACCTCAGTCCCTCGTGCTCCCATCTTCCCTC
>JAGFMF010012132.1:722066-761419 GCA_019455555.1 Galemys pyrenaicus | reverse complement strand
TTATTGCTGTTATTGTTATTATTATTGTTGTTCTTATTCCTTTCCTTGATCCTCATTTGGTTCCCTTATGTTCCTCCTAAGGGAGGAACCATCTGGTATCTTTATTAAATATGCTTTCTCAATAAATATGAAGGATTTCCAAGAAATGTATTCTTTTTCTTTATGTAGATATATATTTGACATCAGTTGTAATCCCCATGTACTCCCCATCACCATTTCACCAGTGCACCATCACCTCAGTCCCTTGTGCTCTTATCTGTCCTTGACCCTCTCCCTCCCCCACAAGTGTCCCCAATTTGTCCTTGTCATTTTGTTTTTGTGTTTTTATTATTATCATTCTTAATGAGATTTTTGAATGATTATCTGAACTTAGAAGAAGAACCCATTTATCATATCCAGCTCCTCCTGTTCTTCCTGGAACAACTATAATCTCTGGCTATTAACAGAATATTTTATGGGCAGAGAATGGAATTGGAAGATAGGCAAATTATAACTTAAGTCATGATCTGGACTCTCAATTAAAAAAATATTAAAAGGCAGTATAATCCTCTACCCCAGTACTTGTGTGCAGAGTTGCTGAATGACTGGAATTCCTGCCCAGAAAGCAAGAGAAAGAAACCCCAGCCCATTATGCCTTGGAGCACATACAGAAGGTCAAGAGAAAAATCACAACAGGAGCTGGACTGGGCAAGAAAGGGAGTCTGAAATGTTATTTGCCTGCACTGACTGGAATTTATTGTTGGTCTCTGAGAAACAAATATGAATGTTCTCCGATCCGATCTGATCTGATCTGCCAGAACTGTAGGTGGGCGACCTCACCCCGTCCAGCTGCTCACACATGGTGGCACTCAGCACTAGTTACTAACACCAGATCCCTCAGCCAAGGAGTTCTGAGAGCTCAGACTGCCAAGTGGCAGTTAAAGTAAAGACGAGATTCCAGAGCAGAAAGACCACATGCTATGAGGAGTGGGATGTGCGTAATCTAGTGTAGCTGTCTATTGTACGCGTCCAAGTCTTTTCTATTTTCAAGGAGCATCTTAACATTTTGTCAGTACCTGTGTTTTTTATTCTTAATGACAGATGAGGAGAGCTGGGTCCTAACCTCTGACATGAACTTCCTGCCACTAGGAATGTGAAGGCGAATTGAGTTGACTCTTAGGCAAGCCTGTGACAACAGATCGAGACACGAGCTGTGATGTTAACTACAATGAGAACAATTATAGTAATAATGGGGACTTGCTATGTACTGGGAACTTTGTTCAGTTCTTTACAGGAATCATCTAAATTTGATCCTCTGTGGGATAAATATTGCTGTTTTAATTCAGCCCCAAATTACGGATGTAGAAACTGAGGCAAAAAAGGTTAGTAATATTTACTTTCCACTGCTCTCTTAAGAAGAATAAAAAGCCATCTTGCTCCATGCTTTAAAACTTGATTCCTTCATAGGCCTTTCAAACTTTTTACATTAAATAAATCCTTTGAACTGAAAACCCCTATTATATAGGTATTATCTGAAAAAGATAGCACATAATTAGCCATTAAAATCTTAACACAAATTATTTTATCAGATTAGAAGCAGAGAGCAGATCCTGATTAAGGGACACAGACATTTAAGATTTAAAAGGGGTGAAAGATTTAAGACATTTCCAAAAATGTGTGTTCTTTGATGTACAGAATTATAATTTTGGTTTCAGCAAATCCAGCCTCTAACATAATACCAGGCACAGAGTAGGAACTAAAATGTTTTTTGGACAGATGGACAGATGCCTGGGTGGATGAATAAGCTATTCTCTCTGAAGGTGATCAGTTTCCACAGTCTGTGTGCAGACTTAGGGCAATGGAGCAATGAAAGGGGACCAAAAACTGGGGAGACACCAGCACTGATTGCCTATGGAAAAGGAACTGCGTGATGGAGGAAGGAAGTCAGGGGGGAAAAAAAATCCCTTTTTTTAACCCATCTACCTTCTTGTGCCTTATAGATTTGATAACTTTTTGCCTGCTCAACATTTATTTACTTTAGGTTTATTATAAAAGGGCAAGGAAAAGCCACAAAACCTATTTTCCTTGTTTCACAATTTTTCCTTGATTATGAGTAAACATAGACATAGTACATTTATAATACTCCCAGCATCATCTCATTATTCTTTGGTTAGTAGACTTCCAAAGTTCAGTGAATTTTCCAAGAGAAACTATACATATGAAACATGGGACTCTAGGAACTTACCTCTCTCCATGATGACAAGCTTTGCCTCTATCATCCATGTTGTCTGGATCAAGTCGCTTGACCTATTTCTCCATGAATCAACTTTCCTTGTATGAAAATGGTGTGAAACTACCAATTCTGCTTATCTCACAGGATCACAACCATAACTGAAAAAAGTGACTGTGATGTGTTGGGTAAATGAAACTCCACTCATAAATATCAGAGCAGAACTCTTCCTGGCCCATTACATACCTAGTCCCTATTTACAGAACTTCTCCAGAAGATGCTTACTCTGGCACTCTCCCCCCATATTCCACAGGCCCTCTAATGCTTACAGAATATTATCACATAACCCAGTCTCTACCAAGGAACGTCTAAAAGACATCTGGCACATCACTTGTTAAGTTACTGACTCAGAATTCACATCACTCAGTCTTTGTAGGTAACCCAAGAGTCCACACAACTGTGTACTGCCTTGCTCGAGGAGCACCATCTGTCAAGTCCAGCCAGCAATTCCATTTATGAACCATGTGACTCACCCACGGCCCTCCAGCCTCAATTTCACATTTCTAAAGTGGGAATAACAATGTGTCCCTTCTTGAGATTACACTCAGCGAAATAAGTCAGAAGGAAAAAGAAAAATACGGATGGTCCTCCCCGCCCCCAGGAAGAATATAAGGGAATCAAATAAGTGACCAAGGAAAAGAACAACAATAATAATATAAAAACACACATAACAAAAACAAAAAGACAAGGACAAATCAGGGACACTGTGGGGAGTGGGGGAGGGAGTGGGTTGAGGGCAGAAAGAGCACAAGGGACTGAGGTGCTGGCGCACTGGTGAAATGGTGGTGGGAAATCCATGGGGACTACAACTGATGTCAAATATATATAAAAAAGGGGAAAAAATGCTTGTTTTCTTTATCCTACAGGCTTACAAGAATATGGATCAATAAGGCCATACAGCAAGACATCTCAAAAACCCTGGAAACTAAAATCTGTGCCAAAGCACCATGAGGACAGGGGAGGGTTGGGGGGTGGGGGTGGGGGTCGAGCTGTTTTATTTATTAGTTGATCTTGGCATCTAGAATAGTGCCTCATACATCATGGATATTCAACAAATATTTGTTTGTGAATAGAGAACAAATAGTACAAGTACACCACAATGTCACCAACACATTCTTCCAAATGTATATACTATGTGTA
Organism: Galemys pyrenaicus; assembly: GCA_019455555.1. Taxonomy (NCBI): domain Eukaryota; kingdom Metazoa; phylum Chordata; class Mammalia; order Eulipotyphla; family Talpidae; genus Galemys; species Galemys pyrenaicus. The sequence goes on along the minus strand of JAGFMF010012132.1, from coordinate 758,010 downwards.
ATTTAACTCAATGCACATATTTCAGAAGCAATTTTTGTCTAAAATACACAAAATAAAACATGAAAAATCATGCCCCAGGCTCTATGTGGCCATGGCACCTACAAACAGGGAGATCAACTCTCTGAAAATGTGACTCTCCATATTCTCAGAATGAACTTATCATGCCATTTTAAAATAACTTCCAACCAATAATAAGGAAGAATGCCAAGATAAAAGAAATTAGAAACTGCTAAGGCCTACCTACAGAACTGAGATGATGGGTGTGTGGAGGTAGTTATAGTGGTAACTCCAAGCCCCACAAGCCTCCTCATCCCATTCTAAGAAGTCACTCTCACTCAGTCTTCTATTAACACAGACCTCAGAACCCTGTACCCCTCGACTCTATAGGGTGAATTCTGAACACTCAGGAGCCATTACCATTAACATCCTTCTAAGAGTACTATTTTGCAATATCAATCAAAAACAAACTTTGATCCTACTAATTACAACAATCAAAAATAATAAACCACTTAAATGCCCAAAAGTAAAGAGCTGATCATTTTCAAACCCATTTTCTAAAGGTGACTACTGAAAAAAGTAACATCCAGAAAGTTGTTCAGTCTCCATGGGCACAATTTCTCACGACTGCACAGCACTTACCAATTCACAAACCACCACCATCATGTCTTTTAGGATTCTACTTATTTAGGGCAGACAAGACTGAATACACTGTTTTTGCAAATTAGGAAATATTCTCCATAAGTTTAAGGGGATTGCATGTGGATAAGAGTTGGTAGGCATATGTGGTTGGCAAAACTCTAAAACAGCCCCCAAGATTCTCACTTTCTGGGCTATAATCCTGCATAACCCCCTCCCCTTAAAGACAAGTGAGACTTGTGAATGTGTTAGGAGCTCACTGCTTCACTATGCTACATTATATGACAGAAGGGATTTTTCAGATGGAATTAAGATCCCTTGTCAGATGGCTTTGAGACTATTAAAAAGGAGTATTTGGAGATGAATATGACCTACTAAAGTGAGCCTTTCAGGTAGTCTGAGAAATAACAAGAGAGCATCTGCAAACTGACCATGAAGGGGCAAACTGCATGGCGAGAAGAGGTGGCCCGTGGGCAATTGTAACAGGAAGCCCTAAAATCTAAGTCCAGCACCACTTGACAGCCATCAAGAAAGGAAAAAACTCAATCCTATAACTGCAAGAAAATTAATTCTGCAAACAACTAAATAGAGTTTGGAAGGACATTTTTCCCTATGTCCAGATAAAGACACAACTGAACAAAACTGATTTCAGCCTTGCAGACCCTGCACTGAAGACTAGCAAGCCCATGCTTGCACTTCAGACCCACAGACACTGTGAGATGATATACTTGTGTTAAGTGTACAGTAACTTGTTATGTAGAATCAAACACCCCAAACACAGTGGTGAAGCAAGTTCTAGAATGAAATGACTTCCCACCTAGTGAAAAATTTTTAAATCTGGTGTGTTTCAGATCTGAGATCTACATCAGTCTTAGCATGAATGGCAAACTAATTTCACATTTCCCCCCTGTCTCTCTTCAACCATAACAGAAGCAAAAAGTCATTCACAGGACAGAGGAAAGCAGTACCAATCATCTCCAACTACTCTACAGGACTGTTCATTTGAAAAACGTGTCAGACAAGCACCGAGTTGGGAAGCTTTGCATCAACACACTCCAGTAGCACACTGTTTGCTATCCTGATTTCCTGGGGGAAAAAGAAAAGTTCACAAGTGTACTCAATCGCTGTCAAATCAGCACCCTACTTGTATCTCCCTGGAGCAGATGTCGCTGGCTCTGGGGATCATTACAGTAAATGGGTGCTGTTTTTCCTTGCTTGTCACATCTATACATAAATGGGGGTTTGTCTTGGAAATCAATGCAACCATTTATGGAGATATTTTATGAAATGCTTCCTGATCGCAGTGGATACTGCACAGGATGTGAAGGCCACATTCCTGACAGAAGGAAGTAGGATCCCTGTTCTCCTACCACTGGGTGGGAACAGATGCGTTGATTCCTCTCAGCAGTTGCTAGAAACATTGCCTAACATGATCTAAGCCATGTGATTTTCCCCCCACATTATGCAAATCAGAATTGGGTGAGGATATGATTCAGGAAATAGCTTGCCTTCCTTTCCCCCACATATGGATAAATTTTGAAGAAAGGTAAATACAGACACATTTGCCTAAATAGCTACAATAACCTCAAAGCTGGTCTTCTTGCTGCTAACCTATTCTTCAATCTGCTCAGTTACTTTCTAAAATGCAATGTAACTGGGTCATGTACACAGCTGATCCCTCCACACACAAAGCAAATGAGTTTAAAGTTCCATGGGTCCTGTAGATAAAGTCCAGACTCTTAAACAAGATCTGCAAGACTGAAACCCTCTCATCCCTCCAAATCCTGCCATCTTGCACTCAATGCACCACCAAAATCTAACTTACAATTTAAGACCCACCATTATCTGCCTCACCACTAGACTAGAAAAAGTGTTGTTTTTCCACTCAGAATGTTATTCCTCTACCCCTCTCACCTGATGAACTGATTCATTCCCTCAGACCTCAGAATGATGTCGTTTCCCAAGGAAATGCTTTCTAACCCCTGACTTATAAGTTAAAACATTTTTCAAGGCGTTTCCCTTTTCCTTAACTTTGGAAACACTTAGCATGCCATAATGGTGGCATATTCATGGAGATCTCCCTTTCACCCACTCTCCCCACTCCCTCCCTCCCTATCATCATCATCATGATCATCACCATTATTGATTTTAACCAGTTCACTGCTTTATCTTCATAACAGTATATGGTAAAGAGTAGATAAATGTCATTAAATGAGGGAATGAGTGAAGTCATTTTTTTTAAATATATATTTACAAAAATTATATTTACATATGCAGAGTCCTCCAGGATCAAACCTTATATTCAGTTTCTCAACCTCCTCTACAATATCCCTCTGTACTCAGTCGAGTCCAGCCAGAGCAACCTCCATTATTTCCGTCCATGCTCTACACAGCCCTACCTCTGAGCTACCTCACCAAGAATGTTGCATACTAGAATCCAATTCTCAAGACATTTCCTCCATAAAGACTTACTTGGTTCTCTCAAATGTGGAATTAGTTTCCTCCTTGTCCTTACAACATGTTCATGCCTTCTGTTAAGTACTCTGGAGTTTTGTCTTGGATTGTTTATGTGTCTGTCTCTTCCACTAAAATACAAATTCCTTAAAGACAACTATAGTGTTTTAGTCATCACAGAGTCTAAAATGGTTCGTAATATATATTTAGAATGTTACATAATGTAGAGTCTACTTTATGTAAGATAACTGTGTCCTGTTATGTGGTTTTAGAATTAAAGGATATAGAATAAATTCTAAATAATCAAAATAATATAATACGTGTCAACTGAATACCATGTTCCAAGCTCTGAGTGAATGTTTTTTCATTAATTTCTGTTATCTACTAAAAAATTGCATCTCCACCTTACTGATGAGGAAATTCAAATTAATTTGTATAAGCTGACAAAGACCACATAATAAGGAGTGATCCAAAATTTCAGCTCAAACCTATATGGTCTCAGTGCCTGACTTCTTTCCAGATGGGAGCCCCAGGGTGAGTTAGCTTCAGGGACAGTGCAAGCAGGAACTTTGGGAGACTTACACAAGCTTCTGAGACCAGGACAGAGAAATCCAGGCAGGCTAATGAGGGCAGTAAATTTTAAGAGACCTTGGACAGGGCAGTGAAAGAAAGACGAAGATATGAGCTGTAAAGCTGCACACAGCAGCCCAGGGAAGTACAGCCACAGAGAGTCGATCACAAAGAGGATGACGAGATCTTGGAATAGTGAGAAAAGATTTAAATATACCCTTCACACAGGCCCATTCGGCTTCCTTGCCCCTTGCTGGCTTGATTCCACCGGCCTGGGAGTCCCACTTTGTTTCTGTTCCTTTTCTCCATAAGAAACTTTTCCTTCTTCTAAACAAATTTGCCCCTTCTCTCTTGCTTGCCTGAGCATCAGCAAAGTTTCTGCTGTGGATTCACAAGACACCAACCTGTGGTGGTCTAGTGGCTGGGACTCAGTGCTGCTTCTGCAGCCTGGGGTGCATTGCTAGTTGGGAGACTAGATGTGAAAACCTGAAATTATGGTATCAGTATTTGGTCCCTCTAGTATACAATGTGACTTTAACCATTTGCATCCTTTCAATAACCGAAGCCTTCAAAGTGGTCTGATTTTATTTTTTCCACGGAGCCTTAATGAGCTTAAAAATAACAAAAGTTAAATATCTTTTACAACAGGGGAATAAAATTGTCACAAAAACATCTGAGGAAATCAGTGTCATGCTTACTCTGGCTTACAGGCCACAGGCAGTCAATGGTCTACAAGACAGAGATTTACTCCAGCAGTGCACATGTCTATCTGTGCTACCCAGTACCTGAACAAAACTTGTCTCTACCTGGTTGGCAATCTGGTTTACAAATGTCCAGATCCACATATCTGTAATGAAACAAATGCCTCTGCTTGTGCAGCATCTAAGCCAGGAGTATGGACTCTTTGCAAGGGAAATTCAAGGAATAGGAGAGAGAGTGCTAGAAGGATACATGATAGCAGTTGTAGGGTAAGACTTCTTATTTTTGCACATCCTGTTGAGTTATTTTTCCAGTATCTAGCACTTCATGCAACGCTGTATGTATCCCTCCATTAATGTAAGAACTGTTAATATATCAATACTAAAGTTAAAAAACTGACACTTTGACTAATTAAATAATATTGCTTAGGTCACCCAGCTATGTAGAGGTGCAGCAATCAAACCCATGACCACTCTGATATACTGCTTCCAGTAGCTATCCATCTGTTTGTATCTTACGCTGACAACAAGTATTACCCAAGCTTATTCCTGAAGTATAGGCTCAGAATTGCACTTTCTGCATCAGTGCTCAAAACAAGAAAAAGAGAGGCCCCAAGCACACCAACCCAAACAATTCTCACTCCAGAGATATTCAATTCCCAAAGCTACTTTCCCAAGAACCTGGGTGATTGTCCCAAATCCTGACCTATTTCCAACTTGTGTAATTGTATAGTCTAATTGCCCTTGGGTGTTCTGCTGGGTGAAACTCTGGCCCAGCCTGTCCTCAGCCACTGAGCTTGTTGCCAGGCAGCCATTGAACAGCTGTTTCTATCCATCACAAGAGGTAGATACAGATCTAAAGGGAATGGAAATACTCTTTCAGAGTTTCACAACCTAAAACAACAGGAAATTGCCTGAGAGTTCTTTTGGGAGTGACGATTCCAAACTATGAAGACATGTGACCTTAAAAGATTAACCCAGAGATCAAACTGCAGCCTTTGGAGAAGTATTACTGAATTACTACATTTTTTAAAATGAGAATAATTCTTTGGCAGTGAGATAATCATCCATGCTCCCTCTCTAGGCTATTTCCACTCTTTTCAAATTCTATCTTTTCATCAAAATTATGTATAGAAGGAGGAAGTGAACTGCTCAAGGCAGTAGATAACAAAGCAGAGAATGAAACTTCATTTTTATGGAGTCTAAATAAAGGCCACTAAGCCTCAGACCAGAGATTAGACTCCAAAATTCTTCAAAATTGAATTATTTCACATTCAATTCATGTCAGAACTGGTCATAAAAAGATAAAAGGTCTTCAGATGCACTGAAATACTTACAGTAGCAACCAGTATTCACTAGGCACTATATGATAGTAGACACTAGATTGCCCCATTTCACAGGTGAGCAAATGAAATTTCAAAGAGGGCAAGTTATCTGTCCAGTACCCTATCTCTGGCAAATGGTAGAACCAGGTCTCTCATTTTCTAGAACCTAACCTCTCAAAGTGACTATACAACTTGTCTATCCAATTTCAATAGTGTGTTCTCCTTGTATAAGTTCCAAAGACTTGCCCAGATTCAGAGTTTTTTGTACCAAAAAAAAATCAGTTCTCATAACTGAATCACACACCTAACTGTTAGAAGAAAATTTTAAGATAAAATAAAGAATAACCATTTCGAAGGGAACTCCAGTATAAGACACATAAAGACCCACAAAACACTTCACAATTGCATTATCATTGCTAAAATTATTAGTAGTAGTACTATTAATAGTAGAAGCACTATCACAGCAGAGAGCTATCCATTTTGCAAAAACTAAAACTCCTCTAGACTAAAAATTTAGGAATAAACAGAATTCTGACCACTGAATTCCATCCCTTTTTTAGGATTAACAATTAATTCATTCAAGTGCACACCTTTACCCCCTTCCTCATATTTAACCATTAAATGGTTCCATCTACATTGGAGGAACCTTGAAAATTTTTCAGTATCTCTCTGGGGTTGATAGTAGCATCAGAAACCTCTGCTGATTGCTAATAAAAAAAAAAACCTTTAAATTGGTTATTCCTTGGTTTTTTATTTTACATTATTTTTCATTTGTGTACAATGTATACTTTCTGGACTCTCAGGTGTAGTCCCCATGTAATTCCCATCACCAATTCACCCATGTCCCATCACCATGGTCCCTTGTGGTCTTGCCATCCATTTTGTCCCAGCTCCCTCCTCATCCCCTGGGGAATGTCTCAGGTTTATAAATGTCTATTGATTTTTATTTTTAATTATAATTAATTTTTTTCCTTATTACTTCATTTTAACTTAATTGTTGTGACAGTCTAGGAAAATGACACAGGCATTTTGGTATTAGCCTCCTAATATATAATATGAGGATAATAACACTAACTTAACTTCCTCAGTTTGATTTGGAGGTTTAGAGCATATAGAAAAATGCATCTAGTACAGTGCCTGGCCTATGATTTTTGTTCAGTAATTACTAGCTTAGTAATGATTTGCAGAAATAAGAGATGAGTTATCATCCCTTTTGCTATTCAAAATTTTACTGCTAGACTTGCTGGAAGAAAAGATATCTAATACACAGCAATAAAAGCTGATTCAATAGAACTGGCAGCAAGCATGCAAAGAGTCTGGTACATAATGCTTTTCTTTCCTTTTTAAAATGGATCCAATTGTGAAATTTGTAAAAACAGTACATCAGTTTTAAAAAAGTAAAGTTTTCAAGTGAAAATAAAAATGACAACTCAGATCTGGCAATTACTGAATGACTTTACCCTCTGGCCTCATCCAGGCCACGTTAGCTGAAAGTGAAAGTAAAATGAGTTTGTAAATGCTGACAGATGTGTCAGGCACAAATTCTGGACTCCTTGAATTCTGACTGCCTCATGGACAGAAAAATGAAGGTTATTTCTATATGAGAGACAGAGATTTACAGAGCCCCTACTTTTTGTTCATGAAATTTCCATTTCATGATCTATGATAAATTGAACACTCTACATTTTTATCTTCACACCTTCTCTCAACATCTCAGTAATGAGGTCCCGTTATTGCCCCCATCCTTCCCAGATAAATAAACTGGTAGTTAAAAAAGTAATAAAACATGCCAAAGTCACAGCCAATTTGTGGCAGACAATTCAGTTAACATTTCTCGATACCTACTGTGTGCCAGGCAATGAACTAGGCACTGAAGCCCTAACAGTGAACAAGAGTATGTCCCCACAAAGTCAACAAGCTAAAGCAAGAAAGAGAAAGACACTCCTGAGCATATGCTCTATCAATAGCAACTTTAATGGGGATTACCCTTGAGAGGAGAAAGCATACATTGCACAAAAATGAACAATGATGTAAAATACAAACAAAAATAAATAAATCTTAAAGAAAAAAAAGTTGATGTGATGATTGTCAGGATTATGAACAGAAAAAAAATATTCAAAGAGTGAAAGAAAAATCATAAGGCAAGTAGAAAAGATGATCAAAAGATGGCCTCACACCTCAACTAAGACCTAGCCAGCATGCACTCCTGGAATTAGTACAGCTTGAACTTACATTTTTGTGGGAGTGGAACAGAACATAAACACCAATAAACAAGCAAAAGAGTTAAGGATTAAGTGCTAAGAAGGAAATAAAACTGATTAGTAAAATAAAGAGGAACTAAGGAGGGTACATTAGTAGTGTGTTCTAGGAAAGCCTCATGCAGATGTGGTATTTAAGCCAAGACTGGAAAGATGGGAAGCTTGAGACAGACACATCAGGACTTGAGGAGCTCAGCATACTGAACAGTGCATGCATGGAGTGGAGGGAACAACTGGAATCCCCCAGGAGATGACGCTGGAGTTTGAGATGGTGGGGGAGGGATTATGAAAGAAAATGGTAGGGTTGGAACACAGATCAAGAGATCATCAAGTCAGTACACCTTTAACTTTACAAATGGCAAAAGATAATATTATTCACTCAACCCCAGAGAGCACTCACAAATAACCCAGGAAAGACCAAGGCCAGCACTATCATCTCATTACTTCCATCTGGAACTTTCAAGTTCGTTCCTTTTAGCCTCAGTTATAGTAAGAAGCCTTCTTGTTTCCAGATCAGCCCTTCATTCCTTACATGTATCATTTTTTCTTGCCATACTACACTTTAAAACAAAAAAAAGTGAAAGTCTGATTACATTTACTCAGTATGCAGTTACATTTTTATCTTAAAAATCACAGTTTTTATGAAATCTTCCACTGATTTGTCTCTGTGAGAGCTTTCTTTTATTGAGGTAACATCAGCTTACATAACACTATAATTTAAGGAAAGAGGTTCTCACCTCAGATGTATGTTACCACAACACACCCACAATCAAAGCACCCATAGTCCTTTACCGTAGGCCCTTGGGCCCCCAACTCTTTTTTTCCAAACCCACCCAATTTTCCCTTCTTGCATCTTTAATTCTGCAGTCCTATTTCCAGAGTTCATTTTGGTTTCATTTTGTCAATTCCTTTGTTTTATATACACACACACACACACACACACACACACATATATATTCTACACATGAGTAAAATCGTCCAGTATTTATCTTTCTCCTTCTGACTTATTTCCCTTAGCATCATGGGAACCTCTGGTTCCATTCATGCTATAGCAAATGGTAAGAGCTCATTTTTTTATAGTTGATAGTATATATACCATATTTTCTTAATCCACTGCTTTGCTGCAGAGTTTCTGAGTTGTTTCTATAATTTAGCCATTGTAAATAATGTCATAATGAGCATAGGCATATATCCCTGCAAATTAGTGATTTTGCATTTTTTTAGTAGATAACTAGGAATGGAAATGCTGAGTCATATGGTATATCCATTCTTAATATTTAGAGGAACAGCCATACTAGTTTCCATAGGGGCTGACAAGTCTACATTCCCGCCAACAGTATACAAGAGTTCCTTTTTCTCCAAATCCTCGCCAACATTTGTTGTTTCTGGGTTCTGTTCGTTTGCATGCTTGTTTTTGCTGTGGGACATTCTTACAAGAGTGCGGTGGAATCTCATTTGATTTTGATTTGCATTCCCCTGAAGTTGAGCATGTCTTGATATGTCTTTTGGTCATTTGTATGCTTTCTTTAGAGAATCATCTGTGTAACTCTTCTACCCATTTTTTTTATTGTGTTCTTTCTTTTCTTTTTGCTCAGTTGAATTAATTAGAGATCTTGGATATTAACCCCTTATCAGATGTAAAAATATTTTCTCCCATTCATCAGGGTGTCTTTCCTTTTTAATACTTTCTTTCTCCATACAAAAAGCTTTTTATCTTAATTTAGTCTCATTTCTTCATTTTTGCCTTTGTTTTCCTTGCTGTTGGAGTTGAGATAGCAACCTTGGTGCCAATGTCATAGTGTGTATTGCTTGTTTACTTCAAATATTTTACAGTTTCATGTCTTCCATCCAAGTCTTCAATCCATTTTGAGTTAAACAGCATGCATGGTATGAGTGATGTACTTTCATTTTTTTGCATGTGACTGTTCAATTTTCCAGCACCATTTGGAAAAGTGACATTCCTTTCTCCATGGTATATTCTTGGCTCATTTGTTGCGGGTTGGCTGTCCATATAAATGGAGGATTATTTCTGGGTACACAACATATTCCATTGGTCTGTATATCTATTTTTACTCCAATATCATACTGTTTTGATAACTATAGCCTTCTAGTATGCTTTGGAGTCTGGAAACATACCTCCACCATTCCTCTTTTTTGTCACAATTGCTTTGCCTTTTCAAGGTTTTTTGTGATGCCATAAAAATTTTAACAGTTTTAACCCAAATGCCCAAAAGTAGATGACTGGATCAAGAAGATGTGGTACAAATACACAATGGAATACTATTCGGCAATCAAAAATGAAAAACTAGGGACATTTTAGAAACATGGGTAAAGCTAGTTCTACTCAGTGAAACAAGTCAGAAGGCAAGAGAAAAATATCAGATGGCTTCACTTTGGGGAGGAATGTGAAAGAGCAACAACTACCAAAAAAAAAAAAAAAGAAGAAGAGAAAGCTCAAGGAAATGGGCAATTACAACCAGAAACAAACAACACCACCAAAAAAAAAAAACTCAACAAGACCAAAAGATAAACTAAAGGGACTATGGTGGGGGGTGGGGAGGGAGGGCAAAGATAAACTAAAGGGACTATGGGGATGAGGGTAGAAGTAGCACAAGGGGATGAGGTGATGGCACATGGGTGAAATGGTGGTGGGAACTTCCTAGGAAATACAAATGATGTCAAATATAATTAAAGGCAATTAATGAAAAATAAACAATAAAATAACATTAAAATTTTTTAACAGTTTTGTTGTATTTCTTTGAAGAACTACATTGAATCTTGATAGGACTGTACTGAATCAATGTATTATTTTGGGTAAGGTGGACATTTTATCAATATTAATTCTTCCAATATATGAACATGGAAATCTTTCCATATCCTTATGTCTTTTCCTATTTCTTTCAACAACGTATTAGTTTTCTTTGAATAGTTCTTTCACCTTCTTTATTAGGATTGTTCCTGGGTAATTAATACCTTTGATGTTAATGAAAACAGGATTGTTTTCTCTTCCAGTTCATTATTTGAATATAGGAATGCAACAGACTTTGTACATTGATTTTGTAGCTTGCCACTTTACCATACAAAATAATTGTACTCAACAGTTTTTCAGTGGAGATGTAAAGGTTTTGTATGATAGAGTCATCTGCAAATACTGATAGTTTTACTTCTTCCTTTGGATTCCTTTTATATCCTTCTCCTTCATGTCTTTTTTTTTTTTAATGTACTTCTCTAGAGCCTAATTGCTCTAGTTAGGACTTCCAAAACTATGTTGAGCAATAGTGTTAAGAGTAGATATCTTTACTGTGTACCTGATCTCAAAAAAAAAAACCTTTCAGCTTTTCACCACTGAGTCTGATGGTAGCTGTGGGTTTGTTATATTGGCCTTTATTACATTGATAATAACTTTATCTAAAGTTATTATCATAAATGGTGCTCCATCTTGTTAGATTCCTTCTCTGCATCCGCTGATACAATCATAAGATTTTGTCTTCCCTTTTGTTAGTATATTGAATCCCAATGAACGATTTGCCTATGTTGAACTATCCTTTTACCACTATAATAAAACCTACTTGGTCATGATACATGGTTCTCCTAATGTATTGTTGAATTTGACTTTCTAGGATTTTTGAGGATCTTTACTTTTGTGTTCATCAGGGATACTGGTCTGTTGTTTTCTTTCTGCATGATGCTCTTGTCTGGTTTTGGTGTCAGAGCCATTTTAGCCTCATAAAATGTGTTTGGGAGTATCCCCCCTTCCTCAGTTTTTTGGAAGAGTTTAAGAAAGATATTAATTCCTCTTTGAAGGTTTGGTAGAATTCACTAGTAAAACCATCTGTTCCTGGGCTTTTGCATTTTCAGAGATTTTGACTACTGTTTCAATTTCTTGCTTGTGATTTTTCTTCCTAATTCAGGCTAGGAACGTTGTATACATCTAAAAATTTATCCACTTCTATATTTTCTTGTTGACATAAACACATTCATAGTAGTCTCTTACGATCCCATGTATTTCTGAAATGGTATCAAAACTTCTCCTTTGATTTTATTAGGGTTTTTTTGGTTTTTTTTTTTTTTTTAGATCTTACTTTTTTTTTACTTTTTTTTTAAATTTATATATATTTAACATCAATTGTAATCCCCATGTATTCCCCATCACCATATCACCAGTGCACCATCACCTCAGTCCCCCATGCTCCCATCTGCCCTCAACCCTCCCCGTCCCTTTCTTAGCAAATCCAAGTAGAGATTTGTCTATTATATATCTTCAGAGAAACAGCTTTTGATTTCATTGACCTTCTGAACTGACTTTTGGCATCTATTTTAGCTGAATCTGCTCTAATTTTATTATTTTCTTAATTTTACCATTTTTTCAGTCATTTTTTTTCCTAGTTCTCTAAGGTGTGAGTATTTATTTGTGCTCTTTCTTGCAGTAAGACTGCATCCAGGAGCACCCTGGACCTTGCTGAGGTTGGGGGTCCGGGGTGGGGACTCCCCTAGGGAATCTTCATCCAAGTCTCCTCAAGGGGCTTTCTGATGTCTGCTGAGAAGTACTGCACACAGGGCTGCTTTCCCACCCATCCTGGAACTCACCAAGGCCTGTGCTGACGTTGGGGAGGCCTACTGTGTCAAGTCTGCATCCAGAACACACTCGAGTTCATAGAGGTCTGTGCCAAAGTCTGTGGGGAAGTACTGAGGGAGATTTCTTCCACGTCCAGTCCCAAAATTTGCTCAGGCCTTCCTTCCAAGGGTTACCATGCAAATGCCTTGCCTGTTCTATTCTTCTGCCTTCAGGGTCCCTTGACCACCAGGACGCTCTTCACCTGCCCAACAGGGTTACCTGCTTTGCCTGTCCTAATGCCCGCTGGGATAGCCCTCCTCTAGGTGTATTACTCCTGACATGTACTGTAACTGTTTTTCCTTCAGGTATAACTGTCTTTGCTCGGCTGCAATCCAGTTGTGAGTTTGTAGAGAAGGTGAGTCTAGCACCATCTCTCTGCCACCATCCTGCCTCACCCTCTAAGATACTGCCCACAGAAACTATTACAGTGCTTTCACATGATAAATTCTCAACAAATGTCAGTTAAATTGATTTTCAAAAGCAGATAAGGGTCTAATTGCTGGAAAGTTTGAGTATTCAAACTTGAGTATTCAAACTGAAGGCTGATAAGAATTAAAAGGAAAATGACTGTCCCAATACAGAGAAAAAAAGGGGAAAGGGGGCATGGCAGGAAAGGGAGGCAAGAGCAAGCCTTTCCTGTCTTGTTCTTTAAATTGCTTCTTCAGTCATTTGCATTTACCCTTAACCTTTGGGTGGAGAGACACGGATTCATATTTCCTGAATACCCAGCCTCATGTAAATGCACTATCAATTTTTCTAGCTAGAGCAATTCAAATGAAAATAAAAGGATGTTTTTAAATTATGCTTTTCAGTGATGATAGGAAGAGAAAATAATAGTTGCCATATTTTTGGAGAATGCTCAGTTGATGTCTGCAGGACTCTGCAAGCATCTCTATCAATTACATGTACTGACTGAGCAGCAATGAGACAGTTGTTAATTGGAACCCTAATGACCAGCTTTTACCAATATCTAATTTAGTGCTTCTGTCGGGAGCTGAGCTCATTTTCTCAAACAAGGAGGATAAATAAAAAGACTTTTGGCTTCAGGATGTCCTGTTACTTCACTGCAGGAAAGAAAATACTCTACTTCCTTTTGTTTCAAGTCAAACCATCAAGTGAATAAATCACAGTACTTGGATAATACTGCCTGCTATTCTCTACATTTGAATTAAAACACACACACACCCCATCCTAACTTTACCCTGTACTATCAATAGCATTCAGAACATTACTATTTCAGTTTGACAGGAACAAAGAAGCCTCCTGGAAAAGGTAATATTTGATCTGAGTCATAAAGCATGCGTAAGATTTTAGAAGGTAAAGGGAGCTGTTGCAAGTAACACAATACAACTTCCTTTAACAGTGTAACTGAATTCTTAGTAGCTTTTTACTTTTTATTATATTTAGAATCAATGCATTGTTGGTATGATGTGAAGAGATGGGAGGAAAGTGTTGCAGGAAGGCATTTAATCCTTGAAAAAGACCCACTGTACTCTTTAAGAGTATCAGTAGTAGCCACTGTATATGAGTCATGATTTCGGATAAGTACATTACATATACAATTTCATCTTTGCCCACAAAACAATCATGGGATTACCCCATTTTGAGGAAAATGAAGCTCCAGTTCATAGAAACCAAATCTGTTGCATAAGGATTAATAGTGAGCAATACTAGGAGTCATGGGATTTCTCTGGACAAAGACTGTGCAGTGGCTAAGAGTACGGGTTTTGGAGTCAAAGGAAGAACATATGCTGGGACACAAGGTTCCCCTAGACATTTGTGTGTTTCTTTTTGAAACTATAAAGACACTGAATTCTATTATCTCTACCAACCCTTCTAGTTTCATGCTTCAAAGCCTTCATAATCTAGTCTAGGTCTGGACCCCACACCATGTCTTTATTCCCTGTTCTGATCTGTCTTCTTGAGGCCCTCCTCCTAATTCTCTAGATAGAATAGAACCCAAAAGTGATCTAAGACAGCTTCTTACTATACTTTATTACTAATGGGGTGGTCTAAGACATGTGCTCACTCAATGGTTCCAGCGCTAACAGCAGTGCTTTCTAAACTACCAAGAGAACTCTTGCAATAAAGAATTAATGAATCCCAGAACCAGTATCATGCTGATTGGTGCCAATGGGGTTCTGCATAATTTAGTGTTATACTGTCAACTATGAAATGTCTTTGGGCAACAGCCTAAATTTTGTTTAAACAACATGACCCTTAGAAAGTATAGGAAGGAGCAGGAGAAGAGGAATGATGTCAAAGACACTAATATCAAAAATGCAGCTGAAAAGTTTGAATAAAATTGTCTCAAAAAATATTAAAGTAGAGAAAAGTACTTCTAAATTAATGTATTACCTCCTAAAATAAGTATGCATAATAAATGAGCTAAATAACTTAAATGTGATTTGTATATCAGTAACTATTTCATCTACAGACTTAGAGGAGTAAAGGTCAATTGAGAAAAAAAACTTTAATCTTACTCTTTTGGGGAAAAAATGCAAAATCATCTAACATTCAAGACTGATTTATACCTCGGAAAGTGGGGGTGTTTAAATAGCAGAAGCTAATCTAGACCTTATTCTCTATATTATAAAATAGTTGTTGAGTGCCTTTCTTATGCCAGGCATCAAGCTACTCTCTGAAGTGGAGAAAGGCACAAAATGCTCTAAAGAGTTACTTTCAACAGGTGTTTAAATGGAAGCATTTATTGCTTTAACTCTGCTTTTCATATATGAATGCAATACCTGGCTCTCTTCAGGTTTTAGTAAACATATGGAATCTTCAGCACCAGCTCAATGATATGCTACATGTCTTTTTTGCACCAAGTCATGCCCAACTTTATATGCAGTACAGTATGACCCACTTAACTACATAGCAAAAGACATGGTTTTAACCACAGGAAAAAAATCGGCTCAGGCTTGATTATTGATCACCATTTGACAGATCACTTATGGTATGATTACAAGTTGAGATCCAATGCCTGGAAGTATTCAAACAGAAAAATGAACAGCTTAACTGTATGATTCAATAGAAATCTCTGCAACCCAAAGTACTTCCTTCACTGGCCATCACAGCCTGAAAATCACAACATGATGATGACTGCATGATTTAAAGAATAAACAAACCACTAAAAACAAATCGTTATGCTCACACCATCCCTTTAAGAGAAAATACATGAGCTATCTGAGAATAACTTATTGGTATACAGTCAACAAGTTAATTGTTGCTGGATGAATTGAAAGAATAAAATATTATAAGGAACAGAGTGTATTTTCTCAGGGAATAAGGACACTATCCTAAGGGTAGGAAGTAGTATAGTAACAATAATAAACAGCATAACCAAAGGAGATATAACAAAATGGTCTGTAGTTTTGTCAAGGAGTGCCTAAACTAGATGGATCTGCAAGATCTAATTGCAGATCATTTTTTTCTAGCTATAATTTGCTTCTTCCATGTCCAATGTAGGCATTTGTTTAGATCAATATTCTACTGTGAAAGAATGCTAGCTGCTGCTGTTCTTAACCTTATCTACTATTTTGCTGATGGGATCCCAAGCAAAATCAACCAATGAACCAACCATTCCTCTTTGCCAACCATCTGCTTTTTGGAAACAAGTAATGGAATCATAGAGAAAATCATGGAGATGTGAGATCAAAGGAAAAAAATGGTAGAGTATGACTGGATTCACATATGCAGAAAAACTGTCTCCCAAATGTTTCTGTAAAAATTTATTTTGGCCTAAATGCATTGATTTTCTCATCCTTTCCATTCCCTTCCTTAGCTCCCCACTACTTTAATTGCAATTTTGCAGTTATAGTTAATATTATGACTCCTAATTCTCCTGGAATTCCACATGCAGGCTCAGGGAAAATGAGAGACAGAATCAGCAAATCTATAAACATAGTACATGCTGTGCATACTGCAATGTACTATGCAATGAAGAAGCCAAGGATCGTATCCTGAGAGACCCACCATTTAAATGGAGTATCAAAAACCAGGGATTACAAATGTGCAGCACACACGCCTCATCTCAGCTAACCTGCCCCAAGACAGACATTACTTACTGATCGTAGAGTACCCTTCTACTGAGCTCACATGCAGCTTCAGAATCCTCCCAACATAATGCATCATAGCCACTATGCATCTTTCATAATTAAATGTGACTTGATATGCATTTGCCATCCCTAGTGACAGCTGACAGAGAAATAGTTATAGACCAGATACTACTGTGTAAAACAAGATTTTATGATAAAATCTCAGATCTTCTGATCTAAGATCCAGCTTCCTGGGTTCTGACACAATAAGGAATTAGTCTTCTTTAATTAAAATGCAAACTTGATATGACTCTAACATCCTTTTTCTTTTTTTAAATTAATTTATTTCACTTTAATTTATATATATTTGACATCAATTGTAATCCCCATGTATTCCCCATCACCATATCACCAGTGCACCATCACCTCAGTCCCCTGTGCTCCCATCTGCCCTCAACCCTCTCCCTACCCCTCCCCACCAAGTGTCCCCAATTTGTCCTTGTCTTTTCATTTTTGGTTTTTGTTGTGTCTTTATTGTTGTTCTATTATTGTTGTTGCTGCTCTTATTCCTTTCCTTGATCCTTATTTGGTTCCCTTATATTCCTCCTAGGGGAGGAACCATCTGGTATTTTTCTTTTGCCTTCTGACTTACTTCGCTGAGCATAATCCCTTCCAGTTCCATCCATGTTCCTATGTATGCATCGTTTTTTCTTTTTTGATTGCTGAATTTCTGATGGATCTGGGGAAAATAGTTCTCTGCTCTCTGGGGAATGGGCTACTTCTTTTAACCACAAAGCCATTCAGGTTCTTGCGTTTTGAAGCTATGCCTTTGAACCAACAAAAGAATGTACACTCTAGTGCCGAACAGTGTCCTTTCTCCAATGAAAGTTCTCACTGTAGCCTTTAACCCAAAGGGCCTCAAGGTGGCTGTGGGGAAACCTCTTTGATGGGTGGATGGGAACAGTTCTGTCTCCATTTATTCCTTTGCTTTTCAGTTTAGCACTCCCTCTCTGGTAGTAACTCCAGAACGGCTTTGCTGAAGTAGACTCATGCTACTAGAATTGTTCCTAAGACCAATAACTCATTTTACAGCAGCTGCCAAGGAGCTGTCAGATGGTGGTTCTTATGGCCACAGGTCAGATTTAAAGCCGTGACCTCAAGGCAATGCACATACTAAAAGTAGCTTGAGCTAGACAGTGGCCCCCATGGAGTCCATCAACTTTGTTTTGCTGGACCATGGTTATTGTTTGCATTGAAACAGGAAGAAAAGTTGCAGTCTCTCTTAGAGACTGAGATTTCACTCAAAGTATTTTTTTCTGCTCATCAAACACTCTTCAATTAACTTCTACCAGTCAAAAAAGAAGTCTGTTAGCTCTAAGATACAATACAAAAAACTGAAAGCAAGAGTCAAGCCAAGAGATTTGGGGTATCATTTTAGCACCTGTATTGACTACTTACTGGATGATCTGGAATAGCAGACAGGTTTCAAGTGGCAGTATCCACAAATAACTGGAATGACAGAGACACTGTGTTGAGAACACTAAATTGGGAGGGGATGGAGGTGATCGATGCATAATGTCTGCCTTAGATGCAGGACTGGGAAAAGACAGCCATTATACCATAATTACTGACTTGAGTTAGTGAATATTTCATTGCCTTCCTGAGCTGCTTTGATAGCCTCCAAATCAGCTTTCCTGCTTATAGGTTTGCAGATTCCAGTGCATTTTCAATTCAGCCACCATAGCCAGTAATGGAACAGGCACATCTAACCACGGCATTCTTCCTGTGACTCACACTGCCCAAGGTCCTAGCACCATGTATGTATGGTGCCTTATGCTATCAAGCTCCAGCCCATCTCCCCAGCTAGTTGTCTCATCACTACTTATCACAACACTGTGCCCATAACCAGAGTTCTCACAGTCCCTGAATGGGTCAATGATGTCTCCATGGAGAATTCCTTCACTGCTAGGTCTTTCTTGCTTATGTTAAATTTAATTCCAAGCACTCAGTTCCCAGTTAGGATCTATTTTAGCTGCAAGTCTACATACAGTGTTGGGTTTTTTTTTCCCCCAACAGTTTCAAAGAAAGCCCAGAATTGAGTCTTATTAGCTTGTCTTGGGGTTACCTGCCTAACCCTAGACTAATCATTGTGGTTAAGAAGATGGGTTTTGCTGATTGTCCAGTTCTGAACCACATTCTACCCTGATGCAGGGGGATGAATCACCTCTACCCAAACCATAGGGAAGACTGGGCTCATCAAAGGAGGATCAGGGTGTTGCATCCAAAGAAAGGAGGAATCTATTCCAGGAAGGGAAAATACAACAGCTGTACACACATGCAAAAGTAATGAATTTTGAGTTTGTATGTCTCTTCCCCACCAACTGAATCCACCTCAACATTCATGGCACTCAGTGGCAGAGGCTTCAAGGACAGTGTAATGACACTTTTCCTTAGACTTTTGGGAGTATACAGAAGCCCCATTTCAGTCTCTTGGGAATATGGTTATTAATTGTCTGTGTTTACTGAATATTTCCTCATTCTGTGAAGCAATTTATGAGTCTTGGTGCAGCTTGCAGAGACAAGCATTTCTCGAGTCCTTGCTTGACAAGCACAGAAGGGAATTTATGTGAAGTGTTCTGTGATATGTGTTATGTTTACTTGCTAATGAAATTTATTCCAGTTTTTGTATTTATTTATAGCACACTGACTCAGAACCAGTGCAGACATTTAAAAATGGCTTATATGTGACCAATCTATAATATTTAAAACCTCTTTTAAGAAAAAAAGGAAGCTAAAATGAATATAAAAAGTGAAGCTTTTGCTAATGGCAAAAGACAAAAAAGGATATGAGAAATCTCTAGTGAATATAGGTATGTATGCATTGTACTGGACTTTTATTTGAAATCATATTTGATATTTAAGTCTCAATATGCAAGGAAAATCCCTGATCACTCACGAGTAATCCCTGAAAAGTCTAAGAAGCTTGTATGAATGTTAGCCTTAGCATTAATAGCTTTAGTGAAGCTTTTTCCTCTGCTACTCCATTAAGTATTCCTGCAGTAAGAAGGAAACTTACTGGCTTCCAGTTTTAAAAACCTGCATTCAAATTCCAACCAGCCATTTTACTGTCAAGAAAAAACAACTTGCACAAAAGTATATTTACATCCTTTACAAAGCACAGAATGACTTTGATTTTAAGGAGGAAATACTTAAATTCAGACAAATTTATCTGATGGTAAGAGACACTTTTAATTTTATTTAATGAACACACCTAGTATTTATTTTGTACCAGCCACTGTTGAGTAGATCACATATATTTACTCATTCAATTCTCACAACCACTATTTATGTAGGTACTAATGCTATTCCCTATTCATCATACAGGTGAGGAAACTGAGGCACAAGGTAGTTAAATAACACCTAGGATTTCAGTCAGCAAATGACAGAGCCATTAACTGGACACAGGCACCTGGCACTATTGTCTGTGCCTTCGATCAGGTAGTACCTGCTTCCTCAGTGCAGTGGCTTTGAAGTGAGGCAGGCCTGGCTTCCAACTCCCTCAACTGCCTGCTAACTAGTGACTTGGCCAAGTGATTTCCTGTTTCAAATTCTAGCTTTCTTTCTGTGACATGCACATAATAATGTATCGATCCCCAATGTGCTCATATGCAAATGTTGGCTTTCTTCCTGCAAAAAATCAATATGCTAACTACAGACTAACTATAGACAGGTTGAGTAGTGAAGCCCAGTGGCTGAGCAGGTGCAGCCTTTGGGAGCACAGAGAAGGTAAAATACTAGAGGTCACCTAATGAATTCAGATAGAGACAAAAAGACGGGCAAGGAAAAGGATTTCCCCTTTTGAGCATCAAGCTCAAAAGTAGGTTTTGTCTTTGAATCATCCAATTCACTTTAGGAGTGTCAACCTAGCTTGGAAAGTGTTGACAGTGGACCAAAAGTCTTATTAAGATTTCAGAAAAGAAAAATTAGACTATTGATCTTCACACTCAAGAAATAGCGACATTGAGTCAGTGCTCCCCTGCAACAAAGTAAGTGTTGCCCAAATGATCCCCCACATAGTGGTTATCATATTTGTGAAATCCTTCAACAAAGGACAAGGAGGTCACTGTCATGGGGGAGATTCTGCTTCCAGTTACCAGCCATTAGGTTGTTTTCTAACAATTGACTCAACTAAACAGCCAATCAAATCTATTACAATGAAATGGAGATCAATGTGCCCCCCAAAAGTAAAGCTATCGAGGCAGTCCACAAAACATTTATAGGTCCCTGAATAACAGTTCAGGGTAGAAAAAAGAAAATAAAGCTATTTATTTGTTTCCCAACAGTTGGCTGGTATATTATCCATAGACACACAGCCATCCTCACTGACTCACATTATGAAAAAGGGTCATTACTCATCTCCACATCAACAACTTATTGAGCAACTATTTGCTAGGCACTTGTTCAAGCATAGACAAATGGGGCACTGTATAATACAGTTGTTACAACTATAGCCTAATGCAGGAAGTAATATAACTATTATCTACACTAGAAATAAGGAAAGTGGCTCAAAAAGAGAAATCACTTTTTCCAAATCCACATAGCTAGTTTATTGGTTCAATATTTTCATCTGCAAATAAACAAACCTATGTTCAAATTAAAGACTTACTATCTCCCATCCTGGGAGGGCTGTAGGTGGTTTGGGATATAAGGACGACCAGCCATGTAATGGTATTGTGAGAATCCAAAGTTCCCTCAAGTTCCCTAGCTCCATCACTATAGCAAGTCCAGGGCATGATCCTGAGATATTTCCTGTGGATTTCTCTTAAAAGGTAGAAATTTTCCTCATAAGCATGTCCCAGTACATCCCAACTTTTCTCGATTTTTTTTTCTCTTCCCTTCATTTCTCATTGGCTAGAAATATATCACATACCTATTCCTAAATAAATTACTTAGGAAAAAGGAATGGAATTACATTGAATTGGGAACATGGGGATAGGTTGGTGCTGAAAAATACTAGATTATAAATATTGGCTAGGAAATAATATTTAATAGGAAAATAAAGGTGAGAAAAGATATTGATTATAAATGAACAATGATCACTGCAACCAATGAATGCGAATAAAGAATAATCACAGATGTATCTAAAGTACACCAGTACACCACACTGTAAGGAGATTTAGACGTGACTGTTTGGATGTCTTTATCCCAGTGCTACCAGTTCAGAGAGAACTAAAATATTCCTATTAACTGATCACCTTGAGATATGGTCAGGATTTTAGACAATAACCCTTCTGCAATTGCCCGAAAACAACTATTTCACTCCCTCCTGTCTGTTTCTCATTGCTCCTCAAGTTAATAGAAATTTAATCCTGATTATGCAATATTCCTGCCAATCTTTCCGTGACTACCCATAGTGATCAGGATAAGACCAAAACTCTGAACCCAAGATCATATGTAGTTTTTCCCCTGCTCACCTCTCCAGCAGCCCCCCTTCCCTTCTCTGCTCTAGCCACTTAGCTGCTTCACACCCTCCTCCCTTATCATTTTCACATGCTGGGCACTCTCTGAAGTTCTTTTTCCTCTGCTCTTCACTAAGTTAATTCATTTTGTAGTCACTTAAACCATTTCTTCCTCAAAGAAGCTATTCTGGATCCCAGATGGTGTCAAACCATCTTCTTAGACTCTCTTATAACACCATGTATCTGTCTTCAAAGCACTTAATACATTTTGGTTTTACATTTATTTGACAAGTCAATTGAGTAACTGCATCTTGTTCATTACCCTATTCATATTCAGCTCAGGGTATCATAACAAATATGCGATAGTCTGTATGGCTTAAACAGCAAACATTTATTCCTCTTGGTTTAGAAGCTCAGGGAAGTCCAAAATCAAAGTGCCTGCAAATTCAGTATCTGGTAAGAACCCATTTTTGGATTCATAGAGGGTCATGTTATTGCTATGTATTCTCACTGTGTCCTATCTGGTTGGAATGAGAGACCTCTCTGAACTCACTTTTACAAGGGCACTATTCCACTCCTGGAGGTTCAACTTCATGAACTAATCACCTCCCAAAGATCACCCCTCCTAGTATCAATGTATTGGGAATTACATTTGAATGTATGGATTTGGGGAAAACACAAATATTCAGACTCTAGCAACCTTCTCTAGCTCCATGCACATGGGATTGATTCTGTTCTTGCTGATTTATAACCCTGGTTTCCAGCACACTGCATGGCACATGGCAGGTACTCAGGTTATACTTAAAAACTAATTAAATTTAAAAACTAGTTAGGGCCTCCCTGGTGGCGCAGTGGGTTAAGCAACGCACTATGAAGCAAACCTCAGCCACTGCAGCACGAGTTCAATCCCTACTGCCAGCCAGGGAGGGGACCCACATGGCGCGGCAGACCTCTCCTGCTGTGCCCGCTGCTCCCCTCAGCAGTGTACTTCAGTTGATCTGCCTGTTCTGCTCCCCGCTCTCTGTGGTGAATGCTCTCACCACCCCCACACCTCTGACCTGTACCCCAGTGCTTGTATGCATAAATAAATAAATCTTTTAAAAAAAATAAAAATAAAAACTAGTTAGATAACACAAGATTCTACTTATAATATGCGTAAGTAGAATCACATCTTGAATCATTACTTCCTTACTCCCAGCCTCTCTCTATTTTATTTGGCTCCACAAACTCCATGGCATTGAATTCAGTGCCAGGATCTTCCTAATCCATGCACAGTATGGCCTGATCTCAGGCTCTGAGTCTAGAGAAGTACAATTTTCTCAGTACTCAAGTGCACTGGACTTTTATTTGAAGAGATGTGCACCTCTTGGGTGCATCTCCCCAAAGAGATGATAACCCTCACGGTCATCACAATAATATTTACAATAGCCTGTTTAGCCTGTTAACTTGAGTGTCCACCAACAAATGACTATATAAAAAGATGTGCAATATATACACAGTAGAATACTATCCAGCTATTTTTTAAAAAAGATGAAATCTGCCATTTGCAACAGATAAGAACCTAGAGCATATTATGCTTAATGAAATAAGTTAGACAAAAAGACAAACATTGTATGGTTTCATGTGTATGTTGTACTTAAACAAAATAAATGAAAAACTAAACAAAAATAAATTTTAGACTATAAAAATGTACCACAAATAATAAACAAATAATTAAACATATTAGCAGTATACACATGATTAAGAACTCAAGACTTAACCTGTATAAGGTGAGATCTTCATATATTAACCATGTACCTGGGTTGATTATATAACCTCTCTGAACAACAGTGGTTTCAGCATAAAATGAGGGTAATGATATTGATCTCACAAGATTTTAATAGGCATTCAAAAACTAGTATATGCAAAACATTGGCCCAGAAGTGGAAGCTATTATTAACAAACCAACTTCCTATAACTACAGAAATGTTCTTCTCAGAACATTTACAAAGAGCCAAGTTCTTTAATAAAATGATGGGACGATTTAAGGTAAAAGGGGTTGAGAATCTTTGCTATAGGGATTCCAGGCAGTTGATGTAGTCAGTATAAATTATTCATAAGATGAAGTGCTTGACTTTTTGAACTTAGTCTGTGTTGTGCTCAGAACTCCAATGAAACTTTTAGGCCCAACAGAGTAGTGAGCTAAAGGTCAATTCTTTTCACAGAACCTGTCCCTTCCTTAAGGGAAAAGGGAGAATGACCACTAATGACTATTGGGGATTCTTTTTGGAGTGATGAAATGTATTAAAATTAGATAGTGGTGATTATACAACTCTGTAAATATACTAAAAATTCACTGAATTGTAGATTTTAAATGGGGTAAATTTTATCATATGAAAGTCTTATCTCAATAAAGCTGTTATTACAAAAAAGGAGAGAAAGATTGTGTCCCTTCCATTAAAATCTTTGCTACATTTGTGAAATGAGTCATACACAGGCAAATACCACACAATATCCTTATATATGGAATCTGAAATTGTTGAACTCATCGAAACAGAGGAGAGTGATGATTGCCAGAGATTAGGGGATATAGAATTAAGTAGATGTTGGTGAAAGGGGGAAAACTTTCAGTTATAACATGAATAATTCTGGAGATCCCAATATATAACTCAGTGACAAAGTCAATAATATTGTATTATATACTTGAATGCTAAGAAAATAGATCTTAAATTCTCTTAATTATGTGACATGATGCAGGTGTTCGTTAAAGCTATGGTAGTGATCATTTTGCAATACATAGATGTATCAAATCAACCAGTTATACAATTAAACTTACATGATACTATATGTCAATTATATCTCAAAACTGGAAGGGGAACCTTGGCTATGCTAATTAACTCACCCTCCTCTTTTCTATTAAAACTTGATATTATTCTGCCACTTAGTTTTAACAGCAAAAAGCAACTGTAAATAACAGAGTTCCAGAGGTCTTATATTAGCTGGATTTCAAGAAATTAAAGAATGTTTTCAAGTGTCTAAAGCAGAATCTATGGCATATGCATCATTTACAATCAAGTTGCACCCCTGCAAATATTACTAATCAATCAGTATATTCTTTCCCACCATAACCAAAATGAGATTTCTTAATCATTTTCAACACAGGGCTCCAGAAGCTACATCACTCAGTCAGAGTTAATAAGTGAAAAATAACCTTTTTCTCATGCTGGACATAAGAAAATTTTCTATAAGAGACCAGAAATCAAATTATCATAACAAGAAACATAAATGTAAACCTTATGACAGTGCTACCTATCAGGACTAGTCTTAGCAATAAAGAACTTGTATTTGTAAGTACCATGAGTAGTAGTATATTTTGAGCTCAGGATAATTTCTCATGTTTCTTCCCCCCATCACTTCCTTCACACAACTTCTTCTATGGCATACCTGTCAAGTTATTCAAGATATTTGTCACCCATCCTTCATGCCCATCTTCCCATTTCCTCCAAGTTTGTTTCCCCCAAATGGAAAAATCCTGTCTCAATAACACAGATGGAATAAGTACTGGAAAAGGTAAAATCAGAATTAATGGGGGAGAAAACAGCTTGGGAATTATCACATTCTAGAAATTTTTGGCTAGAGCTACTGTATGATTTTAGGCCATTACTTTGTCCTTCTTCCAGATGAGAATCAACATTTCCCATTATCAGTGATGAAGTTCACAAAAAGGGACCTACAACAGGCCAAATCTAAAAGCAGTTTTGGCGTAAGGAATGGCTTTACTGAAGCTACTGCTCAAAATTCCCCACAGTGCCTGTGAGGGTAAAAGTCACTTCAAATGATGAGTGCTTATTTTCTCCTGTGTAGCCACCTTTCTTTCATTTCTCCTTCATGTAATACAAAATGTGGAAATAAAGAGACTGCTTAAAAGTCAGCCTTGATTTAATTCATTATAGACACCAAAAATTAGAAGCAAATGAAATCTCTGTTGACTTTTCCCTTATTTCACAACAGAAAGGACTTAGGCAATTAAAAAAAATCAATAAAAACAAGGGGGCAGATAGAAAGTAGACCAGGACATCACTTCCTTGACGTTAAAGGAATCTTGATTTTTCCACAGATATGCTGAATTATTCTTCTATATGTGGCTCACATAACTTTTCATAGTGACACCCAATTGTATTTGAATTCTACAACTCATCCAGAAAAAAAATAACCTAAAGAACTTTGAATGCCAGGATGCCTTAAGCTTTCCTATGGTTCCTTCTCTTGCTCAGGACAACTAAGCATGGATGGTCTCATTCTATGAGGGATGAACAGACAGAAGTCTCAGATAAAGGGAGCAGCTGGAAAGCTCCCACATGGTCAGAAACAAGTATTTGGACAAGAGAGAAGAGCCAGGTAGCAATGTGCAGAGATTCCAAATCCACCATACCTTTATGGAAAGGGACATATATTTGAATCACCATACATATGCTTCCCACCATGTCTGTAGGCTCCCAACAAAAAGCTCTGATGACTACACTCTAGTATTGTAAACCAGCTTAAGTTTCCATTCCACCCCATTGTCCCATATGCATGTTATCTCATTTCATGGAATGAACTCATAAGAATTTTACTCCACAACACTGAATGTAAAAACAAAAGTCAATTGTTCTTTATCAGGTGGCTATGTTAGCAAGGGGAAATTCAACTTCAGTTAAGCTCAGGGAAGCCTCTTTCCTTTTTCATATGCTTTGTGACATGGACCATTTAGAATAATTGGAGAAAGGTGTTCTTTGGAGAAGTCTCTTCAGTTCCTTACTAGTTCCCACTTTTATGTCCATTAGATGTGCCTGCACTGCGCCTTGAGTGGAGATGCTGCTGAGCCTTCCAATGAAACCTGAGCACAGGATGCTTACTAAAAGATGGACTCAAGCAACCTAATCTCCAGACTCATGGGAGAACTAAAAACTAGTTGTTGTTGTTTGTTGTTGTTGTTGTTTTCATTTCCCCCAGAGTGACTAAGGGATAGTGAGCTACTGTTTCACACAGTAGTAATTGTCTCTCATTTATAAAGCTCTTGAATAATGGTTCAGATATTTTAAGAATTGTCCCCGTTGTTACAAAGGTAAGCAAGTTATTCAAAACAGATCACTAAAATGGTCCCTTTGATCAAAATAGGTTCTTGTTCCCCAGTCTACACACTGCTCCAGGCGGGATGAGGTGTGAGGAAAGATGCTGTCGTTTTTTGTGAGGTGTGAGGAAAGATGCTGTCATTTTTGTTTTGTTTTTTTTCTCTCCTTTTTCAGGAATAGCCAGTCAAAATGGAAACAAAGAAGGAAAGAATATGAAGAGAGAGATTAAGCTCTGTGACTGCCTTTTAAGTATTGATTGGAAATGACATTATTTCAGTAGCAGATTACATTAGATGCTATGAGGAAAGAAGAGGACTAGAGAGAAGAGATTGCCAGCCAGTTTCAAAATTGCTTCTACTAGGAAAGCATCAGACACTATCCAACACCAGGAACATTACATGTATTAGATAAAGATGTCATCCTGAGAATAGCCAGTAGACAAAAAATTCATACCTATCTAAATGCCAAAAGATGTATCAAAAGAGAAAGAAAAAATAGGAAGTAAATAAAATAAACCTATAGTGAAAGTCTCCATATGTAGCACACACAAATACATACCACATCACAGCACATATAACTATGACACAACTGGGGTTAACTGTCTCAAGCACATCACTAAACTAAATGTAAATGGGCTTAACCCACCTACAAAAAAATTTTTAGACTAATGAAGCAAAATTCAAAGCACTCAAAACAATAAGATTATGAAAGGTTAACCATAAAAATGACTGACACTTAAGCAAAAGCCTGTTAGAAGACACATGAAATGGGTTAAGTCTATTTATGGGAACAATAATGACACCATTATCACAGTAATAAAAAATGCTTAAGCAAAATATATATAAGAAAAACTACAAAATATTTCTGAAAGATACAAAAAATTGCCTTGAAGAAATAAACTTTTCTTGCCTAGGAAGAGTCACCATTATCAAGTTGTCCATCCTCTCAAGTTAATTTTTATACTTAATGAGCTCAAACAAAATGCCATCACAATTTCCTAAAGTCAATTATAAAGTTAATTTCTGAAAACTATGAAAAATAGGAGAAATAAGAGTAGTGAGTTTGATACAGAAACATTTTTTAAACCTATGTTAAACCAATATTTTACTGGTTGGTACATGAACAGACAGAAAGACAAATGGAACAAATAAAAATTCCAGAGATAGACCTAGTCACATGGAAAGTTAGCATTTAATAATTGAATTTACATAACTGAATTTTTTTCATTAATTCAAATTCAGCATCTCAAATGAGTTGGAAAGGATAAATGTCTTAATAAGTGATACTGAAATAACTGGAGAGTCATATGGAAAAAGATAAAACTGGATCCATTCCCACTGTACACACCAGTATAAGTTCCCAATGGGTCAGAGAATTTAAATGTAAGAATACTACTATTTAAGTGATGAAAGAAAATAGGCATGAATTCCCCTAAACTTGAAAGTAGGAAATATTTTTTATGACTCAAAATCAGCTACAGTAAGGGAAAAGTTCACTAAATTTGAACCTAAACCCTAAAATGTTTTAAAATAAAAACTCCCATATAGCAAAACTCAACAATTAAAATGACAATTCAGAGAAAAAACACTTGCCACTTTTTTCAGGCATAATGAGTTAATATTCTTAAAATGGAGAATAGATCAATAATTTACAGAAAAATAGACAATATAAAGTCATTTGAAAAAAGTAAATAGGGCCTCCCTGGTGGAGCAGCAGGTTGACCGCCACACTGTGAAGCATCTGCAGCACAGCAACACCAGTTCGATCCCAGGCCAGGGAGGGGACGCACATGGCACAGCAGACCTCTCCTGCCACGCCTGCTGCTCCCCTTGTAAGTGTATTTCGGTCTATCTGCCTGTTCTACTCCCTGCTCTATCTCTGGTGAATCCTCTCGCCCCCAAACACCTCTGGCCTGCATGCACCCCAGCTCTTGTAAGCATAAATAAATCTTTAAAAAAAAAGGTAAATAACTCTTACCCTACATGGAAAGCTCAACTTTGTTTATACTAAAAGAAATGCAAATTAAGACTATATTTATTACTCATACAAACTGACAAGTAATCTAAAAAGCTCAACAATCTACTGTTTTGACAAGGTTGGGAGAAATAAACATTCTCATACCTGAATAGTACAAAATAGAATGAACCCATGGAGAAGAAACTGGAGGGATCTAGCAAGATTCATGTAACTTAACCCTTTGAGCAATCTCACTTTGAAAACTGCATCCCAAAGGCAAAAATAGCAAAAGACGAATGCAAAATGCTATTTACTGCAGCAAATCTTATTACCATAAAAGTCTGGAAAAAAAACAAATGGTTATCAATCACATTGACTCAGGAAATGACAAGCTACAGTCCCTGGGCCAAAACACATTTTTCTGTGTGTGCACAGCCTGCAAAAGTGGCTTTTTGTACTATTGAAACACTGGAAGAAGGAACAAGAGAAGGGGAGGAGTAATAGAAGAGAAAGGGACAAATCTGCTGCTTCATGTTCTTTACAGAATATGTTTGCCGAAACTTTGGCTGAATCAAATGGTATGTCCACACAATGAAGTACTACAATGACATGAAAAAGAATAAGGACTAGAAACAATAGCTGCAATGGACTGAAACACATAAAATCCATTTAAATATACCAATTGATAAAGATATTTCCCCATCCCACTGTCCCCCTCCAAAATTTATATGATGAAGATCTATTCCCCAACATTATTGTATTTGGAAGATAGGGTTTTCAGGAGGTCATTAAGGTTAAACAAGGTTCTAAAGGTGGGCTCGAATCCAATAGGATGTGTCCTTCTAAGGAAAGACACCAGAGAACTCAATCTCTTCTGGCCCACAGCCAGAAGGCACCATAGGCGACCCAAGAAGAGATTCTCTCCAGAATACAAACTCTGCCAGACCTTAATTTGGGCAGTCTAGCATCCAGGACTGTGAAAAGTTAAATTTGCTTGAGGCCCCTAGTTTATGGCATTTTATTATGGTAGCCTGAGAAAACTAATGTAGATGTCAAGGAATCTATTTTGAAACAGCTAAATAAAAAGGAGGAAAATCAAGCATTTAACCTGTTTTCCTGGAGTAATCAAACTATTATGGAAACACACTAATCAAAGAAGAAAGGATGATAAAATTAGGGTATCACCATTTCTACATGCCTAATAAAATCATGTGTCTAGGCAATAATTTTCAGTGGTTGCTAACATTGCGAAAAATAGGGACAAGATAGCAGGCAGCTGCTGATAAAAATAAACACAATCCACTATGGTATAATCTTGGAAAAAACCTAGCCTAATCTGATTAAGACTTTAAACCTGCCAATTTGTAGAAAACATGGGGGCAGGAAAAGCTTGGAATGACCAAGAAATAAAATCAATAAATAAAACACTGTAGGAAACGCTACCAAAAATGTCGTATTTGTCAAAAATGAATTGCAAAAATAACAAGAAGGAGAGAGGGAAGAAATTAAAATGTATGTTCTTATTTGGATCCTCAGTAAAACCAATTGCAAAAAAGCATTTCTGAGGATATGAGAAGATGTTAACATTGAGTAACATTTCACAAAATGAAGAGATCATTAGCTGTGTCAGTATGATGATGATATTGAGATTTTTTTAAAGAGTCCTCATTTTTACAGATAGAAACAGTTATCGATCAGTAATGATGTATCTTAAGTGATATCTAAAAATCTTATCATGTGTCAATATTCTTCAGATCTAGAAGTGGGTTAAGTTAGGGCAGGGATGAAATAAAATCGCCCATGAATTGGTAATTGCTGAAGCTGGATGATGAATACACAGGATACAGAAATTACTTCTGTAATTTATTGAAATGTTTCATAATATAATTTTATGTTTAAATGAAACCAGGTAAAGGAAGTAAGTGTAGTACCATCATCTTTCACCTCAAGCACTGGGGACAGTGTGATTGATCATTAAAAATTCACCGCTGAGGAATTCAGCAATGTGGCAGCTGAGTGAAGAGGTTGGGCTCACCTCCTCCAAACACATACAGAAAATCTGCAGTAAAACAAAGCCAAAAGACAATCAAACAAACAAAACCCTGAGGGAAAAGCTTTACTGCCACCACACAGCAAGCACATCAGCCTGAATGAAGGAAGTAGAGTGAACTCCATTTAGAGTGCTACCAGGGTGGTACCACCCACAAGAGCGGGGAGCGCCTGCAGGGCAGCCCTACAGCTGGAGACTCAGTTATGGGCCAGCCTCCGGCTCCTGAGACCTGGCTCTGCCTGGATGAGGGGCTGCAGGAGCAGGCACTCAGGAAGGAGGGTGTCCTGAGGGAGAGTGGCCGAGGCGGGGGCACAGAGCAGAGCGAGAACTACTGGCTTGAATCTGAGGCTCCTCACAGAACTGCTGTAGCCTGAATAGGACCAGAGCACCCCAACAGCCTTACAGAGGAGCCCACTACTGAAGCCCAAGCTGAGCTACCCCAAGGTCCTGCCACCAGCCACTTCAGGAGAGGAAGTTCAAATCCCTGAGACCATTGGAGGTGATCCTTTGATGCTATTCCCCCATCCTCTTTCATACCCACTAATCCTCACTGGCTCCAATCCCCCAACTGCTCCAATATGTATAAAAACAACAAGTGAACATCTATCCCTACTAAAACCCACACAAAATGGGAAGTGAGGAGACTAAAGAACACAGTACAAATGCCAGAGCAAGAAAAAAAAAATTCACTAAGTGAACATGAGACGCTGTCCTCTGAAAATCCTGTTCTTTGACCTAAAATTTTGCACCATCTACAAAGATCTTCCTGTCTAAATTCACATCCTGGCATTCCATAGACTTTTATTTTTTTTTTAAAGATTTATTTATTTATGCGTACAAGCACTGGGGTACAGGCCAGAGGTGTGGGGGGTGAGAGGATTCACCACAGAGAGCAGGGAGCAGAACAGGCAGATCACGGAAGTACACTGCTGAGGGGAGCAGCGGGTGAGGCAGGAGAGGTCTGCCGCACCATGTGGGTCCCCTCCCTGGCCGGCAGCAGGGATCGAACTTGTGCTGCAGTGGCTGCGGTTTGCTGCGGTTTGCTGCGGTTTGCTGCGGTTTGCTGCGGTTTGCTTCATAGTGCGTTGCTTAACCCTCTGCGCCACCAGGGAGGCCCCCATAGACTTTTAGATAAACCAGATTCCCAAATTTGATTATGAAGCAAAAGCACCGAATCTTTTTTCCAAATGCAGATTTCAAAGTCCCATCCCCTCTCGACTGAACCAGGATCCCCAGGTGGTTTTCTCTGTATTTTTAGCATGTTCCCAGTAATGCTGAGGGAGTCAGAAAAAAATGATTCTGGTACTAATATTTAAACTGATATTGCTCTGTAAATCCATGTCCCCTTTCAATAAACATAAATATCTTACCTTTAATGTTCCTGATAGACGCACTAGAGATTTAAGAACTTTTTACCAAATATTTTCATATATACATATAACTGTATCTATATATCCATGTTTAAGTACCATATCTCACCTCTCCAACAGTCTCCACACAACCATTGGGTTGGTCCTCAAACTATTTCTTGAATATTAATTCAAAATATTTTAAGCAACCTAAAAACAAGTATTACATCATTTCCTTCCGTCAACTATTTACTACTAACTAAGTATCCGGTAAGTGCTAGGCATTGTGCTAAGGATACAGCGGGGAATAAGATGGGGCCTCTGTTCTTGGGGTAACTATACCATAGCACACAGAGATAGTTAAAAATAAAGATAAGTCAAGGTAGTGATAAATTTTTAAGAAGATAAAATTTGAGTGCCGCATTGTGAAGCAGCCCGCAGGCACAGCAGCACAAGTTTGATCCCTGGCCAGGGAGGGCACCCACATGGTGAGGCAGACTTCTCCTGCCTTGCCCATTGCTCCCCTCAACAGTGTATTTCAGTCCATCTGCCTGTTCTGCTCTCCACTCTGTCTCTAGTGAATCCTCTCACCTCCCACGCCTCTGGCCTGCACCCCTGCTCTTGTATGCAAAAATGTTTTTTTTAAAAAAAAAAAAAGAATACAACAGAGTGATGAAATAGGCCAGAGCTAAGAGCAGTCTCTACTTTCAGAAGGGTCTTCTAGAAAGATCTCTGAATTGATAACTTTTGGACTAAGAATATACAGTGACAAAGAACCAAGTTATAAACAGGTAGAGGGACTGTCCCAAGTAGAGGGAATGAACTCACAGTGTCCTGAAGCAAAGCTCTATTTTAAGAACAGAAAGATGAGTAGGCCTTTAGCATGATACAGCTGGGGAAGCATGGTGCCAGATGACCTGTTGATGCATTAAGTTTTATTTGCTTGCTGTTGCTATAAAAAAAAAAAAAGAAAGAAAAGAATGGACATCATTATTACAACAACTGCGATGTTTGGGAAATGAAAGCAGAAGTTGCCAGATTCCAAGAAGACACTTATCTTGCCTCAGACCTTCCTTATTAGGAGATAACAGGGAGAACTGTCAAACTAAGGAAGTGGAAGATTCCTCAGCCCAAGGGAAACAGAGAACACAACAAATTGTAGCACTGGGATCCACACTAGAGATCTGCAAACACAAGTATAGTCAAAAAGATGCAGAATCACCTACATTTGGGGGACAAGGATTTGCACAAGTTCATCACTGGGGAGTAGAGCCAACTGAGGTCTAAAGTGTCCTTCCCAAGTACAGAGGACAGCTGAGATCTAAAGAAGCTTTTCACCTTCTTGGAAAGCCTACAGTGTTCTGGAATACAACAGAAACCGACTTTTCTCTCCCAGGGAAATAGGGAGATCAGAGAATGCAATATGAATCAGAGAAATAAAGAGATGTACCTTTTCTTGCATTTGAACATCATACATGAGAATTCATTCCTACTACAATTAAACCAAGGAATGGCTTACTCTATGCTTGATGCTTTTGATGAATAATTTGTAATTCAATAACATTAAGAAAATGTTGTTCCAATTCCCCTCACTCTGGACCCCAATTTACAGATGGGGAGACTGAGGCTTGGATTGGGCTCCGAAGGTCCTAGCCAATAAACTCCAAAGCCATTTACCTAGCAGCACTAAGTACAGTGCTAAGCACACCATCAGTACGAGTGTATTTATTTGATTAGAGTATTGTCAAATGAAGACTCTGATCCAGGGTGCTAAACTAATTACTAGCTGTTCTGGTTTACTACGAGTCACAAAAGTGACTCACATAGTTAAATATATCTATATGATTTAGGAATCTACTCTGTAGAGGTACTATAATCAGGTTAGCGGTAGTAAAAATAAGAATCTGTCCTCAGAAAGCAATAATCTATCAGGACTAAAAGCATACAAACAAATACAAGGAAACAAAATAGACTAGAAATGCAAAGTACACTTCTTTGGAAATCTGAGGAGCAGAAAATCTTTCATGCCTTGTGATACCAAAGAGAACTCTCTGTAGAAAGGACATGTAACAAGCAGGTAGTTTTAGGTTCCTATGCCAGCAAGAACCACTTAAATCTTGTTCAGACTTTGATGAGGATCCATAAGCATTATCCTGTGTATTCGAGTATCATTAACTGACCAAATTAAATCAAAACAACCCAACCCTTTTCGCTCAGCAGTAGGTTTTTGCCTGAATTATATGCATAGCTTCATCAACTCTAGTGTTAGAGGGTGCATGTAAACCCCATTTTTTCCACGGTCCTCCTATGGCGATTAGCATGCTGTACTGACTCCCAAGAAAATAATCAAAAGGCAACAGATGACTTGTGTATAAATAAACACTACCTATAAACTGCCTGTTCCTTGACTTCTCATTCTGTAAAAGGCACCCCACCTTTGGGCCTGAAGTCATGTCCATATTACATGACCCCCCACTACCACAGCTAATTAGATCCAGCCTCAAATAATTAGACTTGTTTTTTGGAGTAAGAGAATTCATGCACAATTAAGCTTCTTTGGTAACTCAAACTGAGAAGATGGACACTTGGGAGCTATGGAAAGCCTTGTTCTGGCATGAACATGTGAGAAGAGACAACTGTTGATAAAGAAAGAAAAATAAACAGATCTGAAGAAACAAGCAGAAGCACAAGTCTGTATGACCCAAGAGAGAATTATCACAAGGGAACCAGCTCATCTCCTAACAACTTTGCTGGTTTGAGGTCCAGTCCCTGAAATTCTTATCATAAATGCCCCTTATTTGCTTAAGCCATGAGGAGTGATCCTGTCACCTGCAGCCAAAAGCACACTGACATTCACACAGAACCAATAGGGGAAAAAGTGTAACAGACTGAGTATGGGAGAAATCGCATTGTCCCACTGCTAAAGCAAATGAAAGCAATCCCACAGAAAGGCTCACAAGATGTCATGCTCCAGCACTCGAGAGCAGGTCTTAGGTGCTTTTATGGGGGACAGGAGAGTCTGTGCCCCAGCTAGGGCTGGGAAGGCACTGTGCCTTTCACACCCTCCTGGTCATGGCAATTCGACAGTGGAGGCTAATGAACCCACAGTTAGAGGTGGCAAGCTTCTGCCCACCTCAGCAATGAAAACACCCAGCTGGCTTCTTCACTCAGGTACTGGGGAGAAAAGGTCCACAGGAGGAATCTGGTTCCCAAGTCAAAAACAATTGCTGAGAAATTCGATCCAGGGGCCACTTTTAAAAACAGAATATAACATGATGGAATACTACTCAGCAATCAGAAATGAAAAACTAGACTCATTCATGGGAACGTGGATGGATCTGGAGCGGATTATGCTCAGCAAAGTAAGTCAGAAGGCAAAAGAAAAATACCAGATGGTTCCTCCCCTAGGAGGAATATAAGGGAACCAAAGGAGGATCAAGGAAA
>JAGFMF010012132.1:695006-722016 GCA_019455555.1 Galemys pyrenaicus | reverse complement strand
CACTGGTGAGATGGTGATGGGGAATACATGGGGATTACAATTAATGGCAAGTATATGTAAATTTTAAAATATTTTAATAAAAAAATTTAAAAAAAACAATATATACTGGAGTCAGGACAGTCAGCTGGAGCAGAAACCTCTGAACATCAGTCCCCCCCACACCCTGAGGACAAATTCTATCTCCACTGAGATAAAGTTTTTCTCTCTTTCCTCTGCTTCCATTTCATGATATCATCCTCTATCTTGTCTTTATTCTGAGTTTTCTTGGCTATAGATCATTGTTGTTTCTCCTGTTCTACCAGAAGATAAACAGCTTGAAAAGAAGGTTTGGGTCAAGTTCATTTCTTGACTTGCCTAAGTACAAAACAGAATCTTGCACAGGAAACATGATCAGTGATAAATGTCTAAAAGCTCAGGGCCTCCCTGGTGGCACAAAGGGTTGAGTGCCATACTGTGGGTCTTCCACAGCCTCTGCCATGCAAGTTCGACCCCCAGCCAGGGAGAGGACCCACATGGCGTGGTAGACCTCTCCTACCTTGCCAGCTGCTCCCCTCATCAGTGTATTCCAGTAAATCTGCCTGTTCTGTTCCCCAATGTGTCTCTGGCAAATCCTCTCACAACTCTCCCCCCACACACTCCCCAATCACACACACACCCCTCTGGCCTGTACCCCAGGTCTTATATGCATAAATGAATTTTTTCAAAACTTATTTTAAAAAAAAGCTCAGGCTCTGCCCTTTACCTGTGTCATCTTAGAAATCTTAACCTCTCTCCCCAAGCCCTGTTTCCCTTACTCATTAATGATAATATTTCCTTGTTCTCTGCATTATGATTAAGACATACAAAAAGTCCCTTGTATCAGGTAAGTACATTAAAAATGGTTGCTCTTCCTGAGAGCCAGCCTGAGCAGTGAGAAAACCAAACTGTGTCCCCTGCCCTCCTACCTGTTCTGTTATCACCTGATTTCTCTACCAGCATCAGGATCCAAATAGCATGGGCACATCCATCCCACCAGTAGAGGGAGAAACACTAGGTAGAAAGCCACCACAGTAGCTAATCATGATATGCACACAGTAAATGATTACACTGTGCAAAAATTATACCTGCTCATGCCAAATTAGAAACAGCTTCCATGTGCCTGATGCTACATTCATCACCACGTCCCAGAAAGATGCTGACTGAAGGTTTTCAAAAACTTCAAAAGACTCCTGCAGTAATTGCATATTCATTAGACAAATTAGTTCTAGATTATTTTTATAACCATAACTGGGGGGAAAAAAGACCAACAAAGAATTCAATGGAATTATGCAGGAGTGTTTAGAATATAAAAATGTAGAATACTATTCATCCTTTCTGAACGCATTAAATGATTTTTCAAAAAAGTGAGGGAGGGAAGAAGAAAACCTAAAAATAAAAAGTAACAGAAAAATAACCTATCTTTATGAAATTCAGTCTTTGGAGGTATACAGAAGCTACAGAATCCTATAGAATCTATTAAATCAGGCCTAGGGGGAAAATACGTGGTGCACTCAAGAGGAGACATCATGGGAAAAGGAAGGACCGCTCGCCTGATGTAGGTGATCAACACAGTGTGACCCCCAAAACAAGTATCCACTACTATCTTACTCACTGAGGAGCCCCAATATGGCGTAACAGAACCTGCTCTGTTTCTTTAGACTTCCCAGATCAGCAGCTGCCTCTTCACCCAGACGTGTTACCAGGATAGGGTCAGTAAAAGCAAAGGAAGGCCCAGTGGATCCCTTTGCAGCTCACAGCCTCCTGCTTTACACACTTGACAAACGGTCCTGGGACATGGGCCCAGGCACAGCTCTTCATGGCCAGAGCAGGGAGGAACATACACACCTCAGGGTGGAAGGTTGAGTGACGAGAGCCAGGCCCAAGGTCACACATGTACTTTAGTAAAGGATAAATTTAAAAGCCCATCAGTGACTGCTGTCACTTGTCAGTGCCCACTGAGGCTGATCATTTCACCACATGCAAAGAGCTGGCTTCCTTTCACCTGGAAGAAAAATCAAGAGACCTTTCTACCCTGCTTGTTCCAAAATCAACCCTCTCTTCCATGATGACAAGTTCGGCGCTACACCGTGGGAGCAGTGAGGAAGGTGGACATTGAAAAAGTGTAAGATTACATTTATGATAAAATTGTAGCTAGTGCTCTGAAGGAAAGAAACAGAGCCAAAGGGGACAATGAAGGGTGTTGTTCACATTGGGGGAAGGGAAGCAGGCAGAAAAGACCAGCGTTTCCAGGCAGTTATAATCAGCGGTAAGCCAGGCCCTGGTATCTGGATGATTTGGATTTGCATTGAGTCCTGCTCTTTCCTAGCTCTGTGACTTTGACTTAGGTAAATCATTTCCTGTCCAAGTTTCAGTTTCCTCACTTGTAAAATGGGCATAAGACTATTTGTACCTAAAGATGTCATGGTGTGATCTCTGGTATCTGTAGAATTCAGCAAGCACATAACTCAAAATTATCATCAGACATTATAGTGGCAAATATATCTGTGTGTGAGGTTGCTAAGCCTATCATATTAAAACCAGAGAGGGAGGGCTTTAAGAGCAGCAGTTTCTTTTCTCACAGTCCTAAAGACTAGAAGTTCAAGATCAGATATTGATTATAGAAGTATAGGAATACCTTTCAGGCATTGTTGCCATAGTGTGCCTACCACCAAAGAACTCACAGTCACTTGAGCTTCCTCACTTCTTTTTTTTTTCTTCCACTCGCCCTCTCGTTGGTCCCATTCCAGTCATATTTCAAGGGTTAATTTTTTTAGTTTGGCTTTATCTGACCCTTTGTGTCTCTGTATTCTACATGTAAGTGACACCATCTGATATTTCTTTCTCCTGATTTCACTTAGCATTACCCTTCCAGCTCCATCTCTTTTGGCACAAATTGCAAGAGTATCAATTTTGATAGCTAAGTAATATTTCACAGCATGTGTGTAGTGTGTGTGTGTGTGTGTGTGTGTGTAAAACACATCTTCTTAAACCATCTGTTTTGAGGGATTTGGAGTGTTTCCATATCTTAGCTATAATAAACAGTGCTGAAATGAACATGAGTGTAAGTTTCATTTTGAATTAGTGTTCTTATATTCTTCAAGAGCCATATTGTATTCTAGAAGCTGTATTATTAGTTCATGTGACAGATCCATTTGTAGTCTTCTGAGAAGCCTCCATACTCCATACTTTCCAGAGGTTACACCAGTGTACATTCCCAACAGGATAGTAGAGCTGCTTTTTCTCCACACCCTCATCAGCATTTACTGTTTCTCGTGTCGTTTAGATTTGAACATTTTTTCATATGCCTGTTGGCCACTTGTATGTCTTCTTTGGAGAAATGTCTACTTAGTTCTTCTACCCATTTTTTAATTAGGTTGTTTTTTGTAGAGATGTATACATCTTTTTGTAGAGATGTATAAGATTTTTTTAGATCTCAGATATTAGCCTCTTGTCAAATGTATGGTATATATTTTTTCACATTCAGTGCAGTGTCTCTTTGTTTTAGTTTCTTTTCCACTGTGCTAAAGCTTGTTAGCTTTAGGTAGTCCCATTTGTTTATATTCTCATTTGTTTTCCTGGCTGCTGGAGACAAATTCATAAAGATGTTCCTGAAGCATATGTCGTGAAGTGTTTTGCCTATGTTTTCTTCTATGTATTTTGTGGTTTGGGGTCTTATGTCCAAATCTCTTATCCATTTTGAATTGATTTTTAAGTATGGCATCATAGATTAACTATTCACACAGGTGTGTGTTTTACCCTAGGCTCTATTCCATTGATATGTGTCTGTTTTTGTCCCAATACTGTGCTGTTTTAATTATTAAAGTTTTGTAGCATAGGTTAAAGTCTGGAAGTACGATACCACCATTCTTTCTCCTTTTTGTAAGGACTGTTTGGTTGTTTGGGGTCTTTTGTGATGCCATAAGAATTTCAGTAATGTTTATTCTATTTCTTTTTTTTAATTGATTTTTTTAAGATTTATTTATTTATGCATACAAGAACCAGGACACAGGCCAGAGTAGTGGGAAGTGAGAGGATCCACCAGAGACAGCGGGGAGCAGAACAGGCAGATGAACCAAAATACACTGCTGAGGGGGGCAGTGGGAGAGGCAGGAGAGGTCTGCTGTGCCATGTGGGTCACTCCCCGGCTGGGGATCGAACTTGCACTGCTGTGCTGCAGATGCTTCACAGTGCAGCACTCAACCCGCTGCACTACCAGGGAGGCCCCTATTCAATTTCTTTAAAGAATGTCATTGGGATACTGACAAGAATCATGCTGAATCTCTAAATTACTTTAGGATCATTTTGTCCAGGTTGAGTCTTCCAATCCATGACAGGGAATATCTTTCCATTTTATTGTGTCATCTTCTATTTCTTTTACCAGCATCCTATAGTTTTTTTTGTTTGTTTGTTTTTTTGTTTTTTTTGTATAGGCCCTTCACCTCCTTTGTTAGGTTTACTCCTAAGCATTAAGTTTTGGGGAGTGTAATTATGAATGGAATTTTGGTCACTTTGCTTTGCTGAACTGATTTATTTTTCGATTAGTTTTTCTGTACAGTCTTTAGGGTTCTCTGTGTATATTATCATCTTGTCTGAAAATAATGATAGCATTATTTCTTCTTTCCACTTAGGATTTATATCCTTCCCTTGTCTAATTATTCTAGTGAGGACTTCCTTCTTTACTGTGGGATAAAAGTATCTGTTTCTGTCTCTGGTGAATCCTCTCAACCTCCGTACCTCTGGCCTGTACCCCAATTCTTGTATGCATGAATAAATTTTTTTTTTAAAAAAGTATCTGCTACAGACCAAATTGCACATTTAAATCCACTCACTCTACTTCCTCCTAAATCTGCTAACTTGTCTCCTTGGAGCATCTTGTATTTATCCTACATAATTGTCACCCATACTTCCATATGCTTATAAATTCCCTGAGGGTAGGGAATATGTATGAGTTAATCATCTGTGCAATCCACTACCTAGCACAGAGGCCTGGATTATAATGGTGGTGTTCAATAAATTAATTTTGGATTAATGTTTACAATATAAACAATCCACATTTCTCTAACACATCTCACCAAAAAAAAAAAAAAAAAGCACATAAAATGTAAATTACTTCCAGTCACTATACATCCCCACCACGCCCTGCAGAAAAAAATAATTGAATAGGGTAAGGCCTACCCCCAGTGACTCCCACCTAATCCTCCTAACTCCACTTCTGGAATAGCAAAAGAAAAGATGTTCAACTAGAAGTGAGAAAGCATAAGAAAGACTGAGTTCATTTAGGACCAACTTGAGAACATTTTTTAATAACATCTGGATAAATTTTAAAGTGTACTTGAGGTCCAACTCATGAAATGGAAAGCATAACATGAGCTCAGAACACCAATTACTTGCCCCTTGGAGAAAATTTAGTGAGCTAACTCCTAGCATGCCAATAAAATAAAGTACCCAACATTTGAGTAAATTATAGATTAGCTGCAACAATTGTTCAGCCCTTAAAAAGAATTTTCAAATAGAAAGATTTTTTTTTTTTTTTAATTTTAGTGCCTTTTGTTCAATGTCCTACAATTTTGAAAGATACATCATAATAGAACTGAAATGGTCTCATGGCATTTTACCCACATTTGGTCTAATTTTCTTAAGGTTTATCCCAGCTTTTCTATCAAGGTAGGACAAATTGTCACCTTATGAAGACAAAAAAAAAGTAATAAAATAACCACAGACTTTTAAACACTTGTCACTCAGACCTGAACTACTAAAGGACAACAAAAAACACCAGGTAGCTTTACCTGGGAGGAGATGTTCTCCCTGGCTATTATTCTGTCAGTACTGCTATTATTCAACACCCCAGCAGTGTTAACAGGACTATTCTCCTGGAGGTGGAGCTATGAGGTCATCTGATCTCCGATTTGCCAGATGGCTTTTATGAGGAAAGTATGCAAGAGACATGGGGTCAGTCTTGCTCTGCCATTTGCTGGCTACCTCACCTTAAAAAGCACATTGTCAGAAAACAATCAGACAAACTCAAATGGAGAGACATTTACAAAACAACTGGCCTGGATTCTTCAAAAATGTCAATGTCATGGAAGTCAAAGAAAAGTCCACGAACTATTCTAAAGTCAAGACTAAGAAAACTGGCAGCTAAAGGCAATGTGTAGGCCTGGTTGATTCAAGATCAGGGAGAACAAATCTTAGAAATGATGTTATTAAATCAACTGGCAAATCTGTCTTCCTCTTATTTACTGGTATGTTACATTTTCAAATTTTCCTCTCCTAGTAGAAATTCCATGAAG
Organism: Galemys pyrenaicus; assembly: GCA_019455555.1. Classification (NCBI taxonomy): domain Eukaryota; kingdom Metazoa; phylum Chordata; class Mammalia; order Eulipotyphla; family Talpidae; genus Galemys; species Galemys pyrenaicus. The sequence continues at coordinate 715,708 of JAGFMF010012132.1, read as the reverse complement.
GGAAATACATTTTTTAACATCTTTGCTTATATAGCACTATTATTTAGAAAATGCTTGAACTGATGAATGAATGAATTGAATGAGCTCTGCTGATTTTTCACATACTACCAACATTTCCTAACTCTGTGCTGGATACTTTAAATCAATTACCTCATTTAGTAATCTTCAAATAAAATAGATACTACCAGTCCCATTAAATTGTATAAGAAGCGTACAAGGCTCCTATCTCTCAGAGAAGTTAGGGGCAAAACCAAAATTTCAAGCCAATCCTGAGTCCACGGTCTTTGTTCGTTCAGGGCATGGTGCCACCTCTGAGCTGCATGACAGACTTCCCCTCTGATCCAATGCCTCTCATTAGCATCCTGAAATCATATGTGTAAGGACTTGACAAGGCTTCATTTTCTCCACTGCTTATCTTTGACATGATGTCTTCAGCTTCTGTGGGTGATGGGAAGGCTTTTAACCCGGTGAATCAAGAGCTGATCCCTGTCCACCTCCATCACTGGAGTGACATGTGGCAGCCTCAGAGACATCACAGGTCTTTTAGGCATCCTGTTTGTTGCCCTTGAGTCCCACTTTGGCAATTTTCACAACATTAACTCGTCCCTTAGATGGAAGATGAAACCCTGAGTAATCATTTAGGGTGTGACTTGCATCAGCAGTAATGGTAGCTAGATTTCAGTCCTTGCTCCAAAAAAGTAAAAAGAAAGCAATGACATTTTCTAAGGAAGTTCTTGTCAAATATTTGTTAAACTACCTACTGAATTCCAGATAGTCCTTCAAAGGAGCTTGCAGTCCAGTGGGAGGAAAAGACAAATTAAATGAAGGCCACCACCCCATGGATACCACAGGAAAGGAGAGAAATCAATAAAAACTTCACAGGGAAAATAACATCTCTGTTGGCACCTGAAGAATAGGTTAAAAGTTACCCAGAGATGGAGTGGAAAGTATCAATGTCCGTAGTAGGAGGAATTGTACATTAATACCCTGAAAATCACACCACCAGAAGAACTTAAAGACATCCCATATGCTTAGAACATAAAGCGCAACCTCAGGTGGCCAGAGGTGCAGCTATCAAATCAGGATGGCCAAACAAAATTTATCCTAAGGGTGATGAGAAGTCAACATTAATTTTCCATCAAGATGATTGTCATCAGGCTTAATTCAAATGATAATGAACCCCTGCAGGAGGCTGGGGTGACATCAGTCAGGGCCTAGTCAGGGAAAGGACAGCACACCAATTACTTTAACTGAGATGATTTCATGTAAAGAATTATCCAGATGCAGGAAAAATTAAAAGATCCAAAGGAGATACTGAGGCATCACAGATATAGTAAGTAACTGCAGGAAGCAGCTGCCTGCAAGAAGCAGCTGCCTATAGGCAGCAAAGAAAAGATACTGGTTTTGGTGAAATACCAGATATGGGCAGATATGAGCAGACATGGGCTGTTTCTGCAGCGCCTTCAGAAGTCCAGCAGTTCTTGGTCACTGAAGTCCTTGAGTACAATAAGCTGTTCATAACTGTGCCTTTGAACACTTTTTTCCCTTTGTCCAGGATCCCTTCTGCCCCGGCTACCTGAGGGATGTCCTAACACAAGTGAACACTCCTGTCTGCCATTTGCTTTTCAACCCCTTCTCTGATTCATGCTGCTGCTCGACTCATTTATTATTATTCATGACAGCATCTCATGGTCTCCAGTGACTCATGATCACCTAGCTGATGTTCCCACATAGCATGAACTCCTTGCAGTTCTCACTCATCTTTGCAATCTGGCATTGGAAGCAGGGCAGACACACAGTCTGCTCAATAAATGCTTGCTGAATTGATTCGTGAAAAAAATGATTGCACCTGAATATTTTTGAGAACTCTGCCTAATAAGGTAAAAAACATTTGCATGTATTTACATGTATTTTTGTTGAGCCAGTTCCATGAGGTTGTTTTTACAAGGACATGCGTGTACACACTCAAACACCTAGGTCTCAGGTGTGACCATGCTGTGTGCTTGTAACTGTCAGCAAAGGGAATACCTGACCAGCTGGAGACCTTCTCCTAGAATAGCACCATATTCAATCAGGTGAGTTTGGGCTGACACTTCAAAATGGTAAAAATGTTCAGTGTTTTCACCCAAAGGGTGAAATTTTGTCTAATGATATTAATTTTGCACAATAAACACTTTACACTACCAAAAAAAAAAAAATGTAAATGCCTGTCAGGTCGACAATTACAAATGGCAAAGGACAGATTAATTCCTCCAGCTATGAGTTTGAGTTATTCCAGAAGACAAGTATTTAAAAAAAATTGACAAAGATTAATTAGCCCTGTGTCTTCATAAGGAAAGATCTTTAGTTCTTGACTGTAGTAGTAGTAAGTATACAGATTTGGTTTGCTGTGCTTGTTCAGTCTTTACCTGAAGTTTGATTCTGAATAGTCCACTATCACTTTTAGCTCTTCCCACAGTTATAATGCCTCAGTTTAGGAACCTGTTTTCACTTGTACCAGGCTGGTTACCAAATGGATTTTTAGCACGAAAAGAAAAAATCTGGTAAGAGGATATACAGGAGGACCTCACTTAAAGAAATTCATTGAAGTAACTCCTAATATTCCAGATGAACTCAACCAAAAAACTGTTGACTTTTCAAAATTGTTGCTCACAAATACTTTAAATTACAAACATTTTCTGAACTATACCAGTTTGAGGAATATAACCTAAGGAAGTCATAATATAAGTACATAAAGATTTAACTTCAAGCTGGTCTATTATAGAATTATTCAAAACAGGAGAAAAGGCAGGAAGGAGGAGGAGGAGGAGGGAGAGGAAAGTGATGGAGGGACAAACTCCCAAAAATTCTTTAAAAATGGAAGAATAATTTTATTTTATAAAAATAGAAGAGTATCCAACTATTGAAATGCTATAAAACTTTTACAAATAATGTTGAGAAAGAATATATAACTGTTGAGGAAAATGTTCTTGATATAGTAATGAGGGAAGAGAAAATCACAAGCACTCATTTGAGGCAGTAAAAATAGTAACTAAGACTTTAACGAGGATGTAGAGAAAAAAGAACACTCCTACACCACTGGTGGGAATGCAAACTGGTCCAACCACTATGGAAAGCTGTGCAAAGTTTCCTCGAATTACTAAAAATGGAGCTACCATATGACCTGGCAATTCCACTCATAGGAACTTACCCAAAGAACCCAAAAACATTAATTAAAAGAATACCTGCACTCCTATGTTTATTGCAGCACTATTTATAATAGGTAAGGCTTGGAAACAACTCAAATGCTCAAAAATAGATAACTGGATCAAGAAAATGTGGTATACACACACACACACACACAATGGAATACTGTTCAGCAATCAAAAAAGATAAATCCATGCCATTCACAGTAACATGGATGGAGCTGAATGAATTATGTTCAGTGAAATAAGCAAAAGGAAAAGAAAAATATCGAATGTTTTCACTTATAGGAGGAATATAGGGGAACCAAATAAGGGATGAGGATACAAATAATAAACAAAACTATCAGGCAACTATAAATCAGAAGCATTCTGCAAGGGAGGGGGAGGGAGCAAAAAAAATGAAGAGCACAAGTAATTTACTAATAGTATGGATTCTGCAACTAGACTATGTTGATTCAAACCTAGGCACCACTCACTAACTGAAGATTTCAGACAAATACTTAACCCCCTAATGCCTGGTTCCTCATCCATAAAATGGAGGTAATACTAGTACCATAGTCATAAGATGGTTGTGAGAATTAAGTTAAAATAAATAGCTCTTAAAATAGTGCCTGGAACATAGTGAGCACATCATATTGATTTACAACTGTAGCATGTGTCTATTTCTAAACATAATTGCTGGATATACTAATTACATAAAGAATCAAAGTTGGAGTATGTCCCAAATATTAGCAATGATTATGTCCTAGGGGTAAAGGGTAACTTTTTAGGGACTTTTTCTTTATTTTCTTATTTTTCTAGCATAAAGATGCAGCCTTTTTTGTAATTTTAAAAGTAGATGATTTTTAATATATTTGCCTTATATGCCTTTTCTCTTAAAGTATTTTATTAATAAGACATCACTTTTAAAACAAGCAATACAGTATAGTGTACACCTAAAGATTTTACTTTTGAAATCAAGCACAAATACATTGCAATTAAAGAATTTAAAGTCCATGGTATAAAGTATAACTATAATTTTGTTTAGTTTTTTAATGTTTTATTTCCTGGGATTAGCTATCTCTACACAGCATTCAGAAATGTGATTCTGACACATAATTATTTTAAGTGCCTACTATGTAAATAGAACACACAAAAAAACCTTTGTTCTTATGTAGCTTACATTCCAGTAAGGAGAGACAGACTAGAAACAAAATATACAAATAAATTATGTGGCATAATTGGATTAAAAAATTGAAACTATGATGTTTTAAAGGTGCTCAGACTAAGTTTTCCTGAGCAGACACTCTGCCAGAACTGATAAAAGGTTCTTTGATAAATACAAAGACAAATATTTACTTCATCATTCCACAGAGCTATATAGCTTTGAGTCTGTGCCTGGCACTGGACTGGAGCTAAAAATATATTCCTGGTCCCTGCTATACTTTACAAAGTATAAAATCTTATGGGAAGAAAATATTATATGGCCCCTTACAGATGTTTCTTTATTCCTGTTCTTAATCATTATCTTACTTATGAATTAATTCAAGTATTTGGCAGTAATCATCATAATTGCAGTCTATTTAGATATATGTGGAGAACCCTAAAGATGCCACAGAAAATCTACTCAAAACAATAAACCAGTTCAGCAAGATACACAATCAACACATACAAATCCATTGCCTTCCTACAGGCAAGCAATAAGTTAGAAGAAATTAAGAAAGCCATTCCATCTACAATCTCACCTCTCACACCCCACAGCAGGTATCCCTTCTCATTGATTGATGCCCAAAACAAAGTGCCTAAAAGTAGCTCTATGTGCTCCCCATCATAGTTTCTGCCAGGCTTCATCCACACACTCCCAAACCCTGAGAGTCTAGCCATCCTGACACACATATGGGAGCAGCCAATCCATTATGCTCCCATAAATCTATATTTGCTCCACCTGCCTGACTATATCCTAACCCAGCAGAAGTAGGGAGGAGGATGCCTTTGGCAGCCCTCTAATCTAGGTGAGTAAGCCCTCCATGGCCATCTGAACACAGAGGCTGTGACTGCCTACCTCGGGACAGCATTCCTTGAATCCCTCTACATGACCGCTTGTGGAAAATAGAGCCAGCATGAACCAGGTTTTAAGAAAAAGATGGGGTTGCAGAAGGTCACACTAGAGGGAAGTAGGAACTCCTGCAAACTGAAGTCAAAGGCTGGTACTCCCAAGAGAGAAGAAAACTTCCTGGAGTATTTGCCCCCATTTCACAGATAAAGAAACTGAGGAACAAAGAAGTTACTTAAATATAAGTGGTTGTGACCAACTCCAGTCAGGTACCTCAGTGACAGAGAATGTATGCTTAACCTTCACACAGTGCCACCTATCATCTGGCCTGAATAGTTTCAGCTTAATTAAAAATGTCATTCCAGTAAATGATTTTCATAACTGAGTTGATGGCAGAGAATTTGACCATATAAATATTTTAGGCAACACTATAAAATTGAGGAAAAAAATTAATGCAATTGTTTAGTTCAGCAGAAAGTTAAAGAGGTTCAGGACCATGAACAATATTAGCGTTAAAGGAAATTCTCTACTATTTAAAAACTGCAAGTCAGCTAATGACTCTATCAAAGAGGTGGGTGGAAGAACAGCCTATATATACTACCTTATGTCAATCCACAGGTATCATGTAGCATGTGACAGCTATACTATCAAAAGATCACATCAACAATGTCTAAAACTAACAAATGATCTATTCACCATCATCATTTTAATGAACTATGCACACTACAACTTCTCTCACTTGGTAAGCAGTTTTATAAGTGTGGTTCAGATAATAAAAAGGAACACACGTTTTAATTATTTCAATTGATTTATACATTAACTATACATTACTGTTTATATAAATACTGTCCAAAAATTGACAATGTAAGAAAATAAATTTAATAGATAAAAAAGCTATATACTCTTATAAAGCTGCTTAGTGTTTTTTAATACTATCCTTGCATACACTCAGAAGATGGATATTTCATTAAGTGGGTCTGAAAGTGAGCTAGCAAATTTATGGTAACTGAGCATAATATTCAAGTACTGCTATTTCGCATTGCACAAAACAGCCTCCCAAAACACTGCTCGTTTATGACTGAGTAAAGACCCATGCACAGAGAATCAGGATATCAGATACATGAAAAGAAACTACACTGGTGTTCCTTTTTTGGGGGGATTGGGGAGGCAGAGGAAGGGGTGCAGTGCCAGCAAGGCACAGGACAGGTTCTCTATCTACCTGGGCAGACAGGTAAAGGTGAGTCCCAGAGCCCTTAGTGTCTTTTCAGGTTTTAATGATCTTTCTACACCAATTGTTGTAGGGCAAGCCTACAGGCTGGCAAGGAAGGGAGGCAAAGGGAATGAAGAGGTTAGCAGGCCTCCCAGGCCCCTGTGAATCTTTACTTACTCCTGAGCTCTTGAACTCTTCGTAGTCTCATGGTTCTGCCTCTCTGAAGTCACTCGTCCTCTCATAGCCGTGCTATAGCGACCATTTGCTACCCCCGTTTCTGTGTGACACCACCCCACAGCCTCCGCCTCCAGGCTCAGGTGTGCGCACTTACGCATGCCCACACCAAACTCCAGGGGTCTGCCATCAGGAATGGTGCACAGCCCACGCCCCAAGCGCTTTCTGCATTCAAGGTCGCAGGTAATAGTCAGAGGCTAGCAGGGATGAAGTCTGACTCTTTTACTTACCCTATAGAGGGTGTTCTCAGCATCCCTTCCCAGAGTAACCAACTCACCCTAACTTCATGTGGTTCTAGCAGAATGTATGAGAATGTTCTCCATAGCAAGAAAGGAAAAAAATTCTGACCACCAGTCTCACATAATAAGCCAAAAGGGAAGTCGATTCAACCATATGAAGTTCCCTTGTTCTTCAAATTGCTAAGAGCCCAGCTGACTTCAATTCATGTGTCATCGGCACAATTGAGCACACACACCTGCCAAGTATTCACATGGGGAAAGACGCCATCATGATGATGCAGACTCATCAAGACCTTACACATTCCAGAACACCCCAAGTGAAACTTCATCAACCAAAGGTCAGAGTACATACTGCATGGTCTTGAGTTCCACATGTACAAGAAAAATGCATAAAGGCAGACAGACCATAAGGAGGGAAGGGGATCACCTACCAGACTACTACAATTATTTCCCTCTCTATCAAAATACCACAAACACTGTCAAATAAAGCAATCACTCAACTCTCAACCCTACCAGCAGCCATACAAACAGGAGGCTGGATCCAAACTAGAAGATTCACCATTCCTTCACTGGACTGTGAGGCACCCAGGAGCCAACATGTCACAGGTGTGTTCCACCTTTGAAAGCCAGTTAAATTATTTAACAAATATACAGAACAGACTAGTGATATTTATATCTGAGAATACAAGATACCACCTGTATCTGGGAATTTAATGCAAATTGTTTAAAACCCAGCTCTAATGACTTAAGTAATCCATTCAGAGGAACCTCAACAAAGTTTGCTGACTTAGCAGCTCAGACATTATCACCAAGGACCCTTGCTGTTTCTGTCTTTTAGCTTTGCCTCCCAGGGGCTTCTTCATCAGACTCCATTTGGTTACACATGCCCCACACATATGCAGCAGCTCAAGAATTATGACAACAAAATGGCAGCCTTGTTTTCAGACCCCAGATTCTTCCCCTAAATGATCCAGGGAAAAGAATGTAGGTCCAACAGCACATCCCAGGCCCTGGGATTTCTCTCACTGTCCTGAAATGAGTCGTTTTTACTAAATCCAAATCAATAACTGCAAATGGGGTGAGGAATGCACAGGTCGGTGTAGGCCAAGCATAGCCTGTCTCTGCACTATTTCAGAGGTATGCTTTATAAAATCTTCTGATTTGTTTTATTTATTCAACTTAGGAGGAAAAATATTCATAAAATCCTGACATATTTTACTTAACTGCCCCAGAACCAGAGTTGCAATACCTGAGGCATCCTCACTGGTGGCTAAGGAGCAGGTCTGTGGCTACAGCACTCACTGATGAAACATCATGTCAGAGCAGCTTCTGGATTCGTGTTCACTGGGCTGTAACCACAGCTAATTGAGCTTGGAGATTTACTTTCTGGCATCAGACACAAGATGTGAGACAAAAGCTGGGCTAAGCAATGAATTCCTGCCCAGATTAGCATGTGGATCATTTTCACTCAATTTCCCTCCACTGATGGATCAAAGCACTCTGAGCACAGCAGTCAATCAGGAGAAAATTCCAAAACCTGTGTCTGTCCATCTAGCTCCCACCTGCAGCCTATAGACAAAAAGACACAAGGAATTCCCAGCTTCCAATTATATACCAAATGTGGAGATGAAAAAGAAGTAAACAGGATGTTACTGTTATAACACCCCAAGCCACAGTATTCAACGAGCAGTCTGTTGTACTCAAAACACACCTGAGATTGTAGTCCATATGTTTATATTGACAAATTACTTTGCCACTTGGATAATTCCCTTAGCATCTCTAAGACTTGATTTCCTCCTTTGTAAATACAAGCAATACAATGAAGCAGGTAACTTTCAAAGTGTCTGTGTAAGTCACAATTACCCCTTCTACTTGTCCCCCAATGTTGAGAAGAGCCGTCTTATCAATGATTCCCCAGTAACCATTTTCTACAGTTACAGGTGTAACTGTAGCAGCAAAATCTAACCAATTCTTAGTCAACTACATTTCCCTCATTGGTAAGATTTAGAATGGGACCAAAAAGAGATTAGGCGCCCTCAAACTGGTGGGACCAATAGAACCCCAGTACCCACCACTACTACTAAGCAGTAGAGGCAGAGGATCTGCAAAAGCAGACATACCAAGGAGCTGAGAGGAGACTGTGCCCAGCTGCCCCTGGCTGTAGGGGTCCTTGCCAAACCCCCCATTCTTAAATCACTTCTCCTCAGACTCCTTTTCTCATTTAAGACACCGAAGTTGGTTCCTGTTACACACAAGCAGAGAGTATGAACTCACAATGCCTAACCCACTGGTGACTGTGAGAATTCAATGGCATAAAGACACTTTTTTAATGAAAAGTACTATGAAAATGGAGAACAAAAAACATATGACAAAAACAACAGATCTAGAGGAACAAATATACCGTTTTTTATGAAACTAAAGAAAAACTAAGGCTACTGTGGAGAAAATTATTTCTGGATGTAGAAAATGCTTAAGACACACAGGTCGCTCTCATTACCCAGAACTGGAGGGCTCCTCAGCTACCTTTCCTAAGCCAGGTGGGCAGAAAACGAAGTAACTACCATTAATTTATACGCAATTTTTCCAGAGTCCCCAGAAGCAAAAAAAAATAACCTAAAATCATGCCAATAACACATAAAATTTCCAACAACAGTAAAAGCAAAAGCAGAGACACACCTGTCTGGAGCAGTCCGGGAAGCGGCTCTGGGAAGCGGCTTGGCGGCCAGGCTGGCAGCTCGGCTGGGTGCGCTGCCGCACTGACTGCGAAGATGCCGAGATGCCGTAAAGCCCACGCTAATGCTGGTTTGGGTGTCGACTTTTGACGTAAAACGCACTTGCGTAAACGCAAAGTGGTGAAAAGTGAACTTTCGAAAAGCGGGGATAACTTTATCATTAAACAGATGATTACTTGATAAACTTTTTCTCCTTAAGGGCCACACAATTTCTTAGGTGCCGGTGGGCAATCGCCACTACTCTGCTGTGGCGTTCAGAAATGGACCTCTAGCGTCTGAGAAAAGTTATCAGGCTTTTCCACCCTCCCGCCATTGGTGTAATGATGGACACCTGTGGTTCTGCACGCAGTGCCTGAGTGGGCATGCGCAGGTGGGTGCACCTGGGTTTGGACATGGGCGTATAAGGGCGGCGTCTCGAGGACATCAGCAGAACAAGAGCAGAATAGGGGAATAGGAGAACCAGAGCAGCAGCAGCAGGCCTCACAGCCTCCTAGCAACAACCCCCCCCCCCCCCCCCCCCCCCCCCCCCCCCCCCCCCCCCCCCCCCCNGGCCTCACAGCCTCCTAGCAACAACCCCCCCGCCCCCCCCCCCCACACACACACCTGCCTGCCCTGTACCTGGTCGCCTCTGATAATAAAAGCATAAAAAGCCATCAAGGGCTCCAGGACTCCTCTTTAACCCTGTCTGCCAGAATCATAAAGAACTTGCTCTCTGCCACTACAGGACCATAGATAAATATGCAAATAGATGTGGTTGTGTTACATAAGTCTTTACTTACAGAGACTGAAGTGTGAATTTCCTTTCAGTTTCACACAGCATAAAGTAAAATTCTCTTTTGGTCTTTTTTCAGCCATTAAAAACTATGAATTGTATTCACAGATAAACATACAGCTTTTAAAATATTGCTTCAAAATGTTAATAGAAACTATCTTAAGGTGATTGTCTTCAAGGATACTTAATTTCTTTTCCATTCTTTTATTTTATATAAGCATATATTCCTTGCAGAATTAGTCATTAATTTTTTTAATTAATTTTTTCATTTTTTTTTTTTTAAAAAAAGGTAAATGGAAACATAGTTCAATGACAAAGAAAGGGAAAGGAACATGGCAGGTCTAGAGTTTACAAGCACTATTTAGGTCCCCAGGAATGTTAGCCTTCTTCCTGGAAGTTAAGCTGGAAGCAAGTCTCAATGAAACTGACTAGACCACTGGACAAAACTGAATCAAGCCTGCAATGAGCTTCCCATGTCAACACAAATCCACCTTACCAATGACACTAGTCTTAGCTATTCTGGTCTCCAATTCCAGAATCATATTGTTGTCCAAAAGAAAAAAGTTAATGAACATAGCTCCCCTTTTTAATGTCCAGTTGAACAACAGAGCCTCCACACAACAACCCTTCCCCGTTCTCAGTCAGCCCTGGCCAATAAGAGAATACGTTCAGTATGAACTAGGATCTGTGGCCTACCTCCTACATGCCAAGCAGGTACTATTCAAAAGACACCCTCCCTCCATCAGTAGCTGCAGGCTCTAAATATTCTCAATGCCAATACTGGTAGCATTGAGTTTAACATATCAAAATAAAGAAGAAATAATAATAATAACGGTGCTATACTCCTGGTACCCATTATCTCATGTTAAACCTTCACTTTACCTATGATGTATAGTAGCCTATCTAGAAAAGGAAGCTCAGAAAGATAAAATGACACGTCAGCAACTAGCAAAGGCAGGATACAATCACAGGTCTCACTCCAAAGTGAGGATACGCCCATGTCCTAAGGTTTACTATGCAAGTGGATACTTGGGAAACTGCTAAAAAATGCAGAGTTCTAGGCCCATCCCTATATCTGCTGATATTGAATCTGAGTTTTGACACAATCCCCAGGTGAACTTTGTGCCCAGTGAAATCACTGTGCTTGAAATTTAACCTTTGGATTTGTTTTGTTCTTTTTCTTTTTTTATTTAATTATATTTGACATCACTTGTATTCCCCAGGGAGTACCCACCACCATTCCACCCATGCACCATCACCTCAGTCCCTTGTGCTCTTTCTGCCCTCATCCCCATCTTTGTCCACCCCTCCTTCCCCTCCCCCCTATGGTCCCTTTGGTTTATCTTTACTTTTCAGTCTTGTTTTTTGTTTGCTTTTGGTTATAACTGCCCATTTTCCTGAGCTCGTCTTCTTCTTTTTTGTTGTGGTTGTTATTGCTCTTTCATATTCCTCCTAATAGTGAAGCCATCCGATATTTTTCTCTTCTGACTAGTATCACTGAGTATAATTCCTTCTACCTCCATCCATGTTTCTATAAATGTCCCTAGTTTGTCATTTTTGATTGCTGAATAGTATTCCATTGTGTAATGTAAATATACCACATCTTCTTGATCCAGTCCTCTACTTTTGGGCATTTGGTTGCTTCCAGGTCTTACCAATTACAAATAGTGCTGCAATAAACATAGGAGTACAGGTGCTCTTTTGGATCGGTGTTTTTGTGTCCTTTGGGTAGATTCCTAGGAGCGGGATTGCCGGATCATATGGTAGTTCCATTTCTAGTAGACTGAGGAACCTCCATACGGCCTTCCATAATGGTTGGAGTAGCTTGCATTCCCACCAGCAATGTACTAGGGTTCCTTTTTCTCCACATCCTTGTCAGCATTTGTTGTTGTTGTTTTTTTTGATGTGTGCCATTCTTACCGGTGTAAGGTGGTACTTCATTGTGGTCTTGATTTGCATTTCCTTGATTATGAGGGATGCTGAGCATTTTTTCATGTGCCTCTTGGCCATGTGCACGTCCTCTTTGGGAAAGTGTCTTTTAAGTTCTTCTGCCCATTTTTTTTATTGGGTTTTTTATTTTTCTGCCCATTTTTTTGATTGGGTTTTTGATTTTTCTTGAATCTTATGAGTTCTTTGTATATCTTTGTGATTAGACCCTTGTCCGTTGTGTGGAGTGCAAAGATTTTTTTCCCATTCAGTAGGGTTTCTTTTTGTTTTGTTTAATGTTTCCTTTGCTGTACAGAAGCTTTTTATCTTGATGTCGTCCCATCTGTTTACCTTCTCTCTCATTTTTATTGCTTTGGGGACTGCCACCTCAAAAGCGCTATTGAGGTGTAAGTCTTGCAGAGTTTTACCTATGTTTTCCTCTATATATTTTATAGTTCTGGGTCTTACTTTTAGGTCTTTTATCCATTTTGAGTTGTTTTTCGTACATGGTGTGAGATAGTGGTCCAGTTTCATTTTTTCACATATGGTGGACCAGTTTTGCCAGCACCATTTATTGAATAAGCTCTCTTTGTCCCATTGCAGAGTCTTTGCTCCTTTGTCAAAGATCAGTTGTCCATAGTTGTGTGGTTTTACTTCTGTGCTTTCTATAAATCACTGTGCTTGAAATTTAACCTTCAGATTTGAAGGAAAGAGAAAGGAAACAAGATATTCTAAGAGCCTGTGGGCAAGGCACTGTGCTACTTTAATATGATATTTCCTTTCACTCACACAATGATCCTCATTTCACACCCATTTTATTAATATCTATATGAGAAACTTGAAACATAAGGGAGTTAAATAAATTGCCCAATATCCAAAGCCAGTGAGGGGCAGAGCCAGGATTTAACTTCAGTGACCCCCATCATGCTTTTATTTCAGGGGCTTGAAATAAAAGTAGCCAACTTGAAAGAGGGTTCAGTTCAAGTTTGCAGTTTGAGTTTACTAGTAATGTAGGAAAGAGAGTAATTTCTATATTATAAGCTTTAAATTTATAGTAAGCTACATTAGGGGACAAGTATAGGATCCTTAATCGTGTCCACTAGAAAGAGATTTTCTTTTTGCCTCTGTTAAATTAAGATTTATAGCTTCCTTACAAAGTTTATCCAAAAGGTACTGAAATGGTAGCCTTGGAATTGGCAAATTCCTCATCTCTAATAAAAGTGAAGACAGAAATTAGTTCCAGTTAAAGATAAATTGAAGGCTCTAAAGGAATACTGAGAAATATGGGATCTTTTCAGAGCACAGAAAGACCAATGTTTCAAGTCAAGGAAGAAAAAAAGCAGGGGGAGTAATGGTTTAGAAAAGTGTTATCCTGATTTTAATGATAAGGAATATCCAAATTGCACAGAAGAGATAAAAAAGGTTGCCACAGACCAGCAGGGACAGAACCCAGGAGAGAAGTCTCACCTCACCATACATCTTTCCTTCTGTTTGTTTTGCTCCAGGTTTCTACCTCAAAACTTTCAGTAAGTAGCTGGTGAGAAAATAAATGAATGAATGCTATCAAGCAATGATTAGTAAATGTATCAAATGTTGCTCCAGGGAATCAAGGCATTCTCCAGGGATAGCTCCAAAGAACTCTGGAATTCGGTGGAGAATGCGCCTGCAGAACCTTCTTCCCATTTGCTCCCATCCAACTAGAGCTCTGTTTTACATATTGAGTTTCTAAAAAAATACTTAACTGGAAAAAATCTAGCCATTAAACAGAAAAAATAAAACTTTGGAAATTCTGCTAACAATAGAAGTTAATCAGGAAAGAAAAGATTCTAATTATAAATTTCCCTTTTATTAGCTGTGTGATCCTGAGTAAGTCATTTAACTATCCTGAGCTCCGTTCATTTGTAAAATGGTTAAATTTAGTTACATTATTTTTAAGGTCCCTTCTAGCTCTATTGTAATTTTATTTCATTGTTTTAATTGCTCTCTAATTTTATTCTTTTCTTCCTCATCTGCTCTAATTTCTTTACAATGAGCATTTTTTGTAGGAAGATTTATTTTTAAAGATATAAATTAAATTAAGCTTAAAAACCCCTCCCAAGTATTCCCTGCATTTGCATTGCTTTTAACAAAAGCTAGAAGGGATGTTTTTCCACATTCTCACCTAGGGAGAACAGAATTTAAAGTCATGCTGTAGGGAGAGCTGGAGCCTTCAAAAGCAAGTAATACTTAATCTGTTCTATTTCTGAAGCACAAAATAAAACCAAACAAAAAAGAAAAATAAGCTACCGCTTCATCAGTGCCAAGTTTTCTCATGCATAAATAGAGATCCATCCAGAAAAACAGCCTTCTCAGTCGGGTGGGACAAATCCTTGTGTGCTTTTGTGGAAAATTCCCCAGCAAACTGGCATCAAGGACACTGCTGTCTCCACGAATGGTCAGAAAAAAACACAAGGTTGTGAGATACCACAAGCCTTGCTGGAGCAAGTGACAGGTGAGAAAGTAGCTCCATCAATGATCCCATAGAGTAAATATGGCTGATAGTCTTTGAGTTGATTGCAGAACAATCTGAGTAAAACCAGTGGTGAAGAGGTCTGACTGTAGACCTCCAACCCCCATTCTTTTGTGTCTTTACCTGTCCCTGCCCCCCCATCCTACCCATTATGAATCTAGTGCTCAGTCCCCTTCCCCCATGAGCTACTGCTAGCCCTTTCTTCTTTCCCTTCCTTATGAACACCTCACTCAGGAAGGGACCTTAGTACAATCATTCTAAAGTATAAATAATGATGTGGCTTTCTCTAATAGCTCTCCCAGGTGATTACACTCTAATGGAAACTAGAGACTAGTTTTCTGCCTGTAGAATTTGTGACTTCCATGAGATTGGTGGGAGACACCACATATTAGACACCATATATTAAACTTACCCCGTTCTAAAACACTGGTCTTAGCTAGACGTACTGTATGAGTCATGAGGTAGTAGGAACACTACGATGAGAACTTTAAAAAGCTGGTTCTGATACATTTGAAGACAACAAAATAAAGTGTTCGAGCCAGACCAGGTTTTAAATTTTAATAGCAGCAAGATGGAAATTTAGGAATGGAGAGACAGAAGTCAATCACCAATTAAAGATTTTCCACTGATAAATAAGCAAATACATCCTCTATGACTTTGAAAGATTACAATTCCTTGTAAAATAAGTGTACTAGCTGTTAAGTATGGCTGACAATGTCATGAGACTAAAACAGTATTACTCAGGGCTCCCTATGAAGCAGGGAGAATTTTAGCTCATCACAGAAATGCTGGTGCTTTTAAACCTTGCTGATGTTACAGGTTTGTCACCAGGGACTACTCATCACTTCCTCTGATATCTGGTGGGAAAAAAATTAAATATTATTTTGAAATAAAACAGGATGACAAATTAAAGCACAGGCAGGTTCCTTTGCAATTATAAACTAACACTGCGACTGGTTTCATTAAATTCAACTATTCAATTCCCTCTTGCGACGTATGGCATTTAACTGTTTCTGTACAATGGAGCTTCATATTTAATATAAAAATAAAATCCCCAAATTAATAAGTACTTTGATCTTTATTTTTCAAAAAATCCTTAACTCAATTTCTTTTAAGTTTAAACATCCTAGGGATATACCCAAAAGGCACAAAAACACTGATTCAAAAGAATACCTGCACCCCTAGGTTTACAGAAGCACTCTTTACAATAGGTAAGACCTGGAAACAACCTAAATGCTCAAAAACAGATGAGTGGATCAGGAAGCTATGGTACATATACGCAATGGAATACTATTCAGCAATCAAAAAAGATAAATGAGTCATTCATAGGATCATGGATGGAGCTGGAAGGGATTATGCTCAGTGAAATAAGTCAGAAGGCAAAAGAAAAATACTGGATTGTTTCCCCCCCTAGGAGGAATATAAAGGAATCAAATAAGGATCAAGGAAAAGAATAATAACAATAATAATAATAAAAACACAACAAAAACAAAAAGACAAGGACAAATTGGGGACACTTGGTGGGGAGGGGGTAGGGAGAGGGCTGAGGGCAGATAAGAACACAAGGGACTGAGGTGATTGATGGTGCACTGGTGAAATGGTGATGAGGAATACATTGGGATTACAATTGATGTCAAATATATATAAATAAAGAAAAAAAATTTAAATAAATAAAAGTTCTCGTTTTGTGAAATTGCAAAAAAAAGTTTAAACAACATAGTAAATGAGTGAACTACCCAGACCTGTTTTATGAGAAAAACATTTGTTTAAATGCGTAAATGCTGAGGTAGAATAGAGAATTTATACTTCTCATACTCATGAGCAAAATATTTGTTAAATGAACATTATAAAGAAGAAGAGAGGGATAAGTCAGTCGATGAGCAACTGATGTGAAAGTGTACTTCAAAAAGATATGTAAATGATCAATAATAATATGAAAAAACTTCTACTGTAAGCTGCATGAGAGTAGAAACTTTGTTTTGTGAATTTGTCTATTTCTAGAGCTTCCCATAGACCTTGGACCTTAGTAGATGGGTAGTATCATCATAAGCCAGCTGAAAGAGACTATACAAATAAGATCTCATAATGTAATATCTAAAATGCCAGATTTCAAAAATCATCCATCATATCACTTACCACAAAATTCTCAAACTGGAAGTAGAAGACAAAACAAATACCAACACCAAGATTAAACTGCTATTTGAATTACCAAGCAAAAATTTTTTTGTTGTAAAATACATTGAAAAAATAAATAAGTAAACAGAATGTCAGGGACCTATATCACTATAGCAAAAGATGTAACATTCATTTTATCATAGTTCCAAAGAGGACGAAGAGGGTACGGCAATGAAAAAGATGTACCACACAATCACATAAAAATAAATCAGAAATATCTATATTAATAGGCCATCTTATTAAGACCCTGCACTAAAAGGAGACTTCAAGACAAAGAAAATTACAGGAATAGAAAGGGTCATTATAAAATGACAAAAATTTTAAATTATAAAACCCAAGAAGGGGCCTCCCTGGTGGCACAATGGGATAAGCAATGCACTATGAAGCAAACTGCAGTCACTGTAGCACGAGTTCGGTCCCTGCGGCCGACCAGGATCCACATAGTGTAGCAGACCTCTCCTGCCTCACCCGCTGCTCCCCTCAGCCATGTGTTTCAGTCAGTCTGCCTGTTCTGCTCCCCATTCTGTCTCTGGTGAATCCTCTCACCTCCCTCAACTCTGGCCTGTGCCCTAGCTCTTCTATGCATAAATGAATAAATATTTTTTTAAAAAAAAAGGCAAGAATAAGACATAGCAATCCTACATTCCATGCAGGAACTAACAGAACTACAAAGTATGTGAAGCAAAAATTGATACAGTTGAAAGGAGAAACAGATAAATCCAAGATTGTAGTTAGAGACCTCAACACCCTTCTCTTAATGGTTAATAGAACTAGGAAGAACATCAAATTGAATACAGAATTCAACAGCACCATCAAGCAACAGAATCTAACTGGCAGTTGTAGAATAGTTCACCCAATAGCTGTAGAATATCCATTCTTTTCAAATGCCCATGAACCATAGCCAAGAAAGATTTTTCATCCTGGGCCAGAAAACAAATCCCAGCAGGTTTAAAGAGTTAAAATCGCACAGTTGAGTTCTCCAGTGTGGTTGGAGAACATACTATAAATCAAGAACAGAAGACAGCTAGGATATCTCTAAACAATTAGAAACTAAACAACACATTTCTAAATAAACCATAGGTCAAAAGAGAAAGTTTCAAGAGATTGTAAAAAATTGCAATATAACTGAGTGAAAATGAAAATACACAATTTCAAAATGTGTAGAACATAGCTAAAGCAGTTCTATGAGGGAATTTTATGGCACTAAGTGTGTACATTTAAAAAGTCTCAACACAATATCTAAGTCACCACTCAAGGCCTTGAGAAAGAAGAAGAAAAATAACAAAAAGCAAGTAAAAGACAGAAACAATACAGAGTAGAAATCTATAAAATACACTGGTAAAACAGTAGAGAAAATCAATTAGAGTTGATTCTTTGAAAAGAACCAAAAAAAGGAGAAAGACAAAAAACACCAATATCAGAAATAAAACAGGCTATCATTAAATGCCAGGGAGACATTGAAATGATACATAAAATACAATGAACAACTTTATCCATGTAAATACGACAAGTTAGAAGACACAAACTAATTCATCAAAAAATGCAAGCTACCACAACTCACCCAAAATGAAACAGAACATTTCACTAGCCCTGAAGATACTAATGAAATTACATTTATAATTTAAAAACTTCCCCCCAAAACAAAAATCTTCAAGCTGGATAGTTTCACTGAAGAATTCTATCAAATGTTTAAAGAACACATATTCAATAAAATCTCTTCCAGAGATAGTTAGGATAGGTAACATTGTTCCAACTGTTCTTACATGTCTTGAATTCATTTAATTCTTTCAACATCCCTGCATATTCAGCACAAGGATTATCTCCTCCCATATGAGGAAAACAAAGCCCAGAGAGTTTACATATGCAGGTAGGATACAGAATAGCCAGTATTCCAGTTTCAGCCTCTGGGCTATTTTGAGTTAAACCAAATCCTGGCTATATTTGAACGTTTGTTTTAAATGAGATGCTCAGATCTCTTATATTTTAATATTAATCCATTGCCAAATTTATTGTCAGATTTCACTTTTGTGAAGGGAAATTCAGCTTTGACCAATAATATGCTATTTTAACAAAGAACTTGGAGCACTACCAGTTGATATTCTCAATAGAAATATATGTTTTTTAAAGAAAAATAAAGGTTATTCCTGCTGGCAACTGCCATAAAATTTCCATCTAGATGACAGTTAAAATATATCTGAGGGAATAAGCCAGAAAAAAGGCTACTATTGGAAATGGTAAGAGCTTCACTATAGTAGAACCAGTCACACCACTATAATTACCAAGAATTAAGAATCAAAACATTACTTCATTAATATTTTCCTTGTTTGTTATTTTACCCCATCAAGACTAATTATACCCCTTCCTTTTGATTTTTAACAAGCACCCTGGATTAAACACTGCAGACTGACAAGTTTTACAAAGCTATAGTATAAGGTATATCTGAACTGCTGTCCTTTAGGAAAAACAGTTTTGCTGAATAGTGTTCTCTGAACAAGAGGAAACATGACTGTCCCCTAAAAACAATCACAAAGAAAGATAATTTATAATATTCAATAAATGTTCTTCAAACTTATGTATTTCCTTCTCAACAATTAAAAGCTCAACATTAACTCAGTTCTTGTAATAATCCGTGATACCACTGATGGCAAGTTTTGTCCTTTTACTGGCTATTTGCCCAATTTTGTACCAAAAGTCATACTGCCAGGCTGAATCAGGGGACATGGAAATTCTGGGAGTTCCAAGGATTAAAGAGGGCCTTAGACCATGTTTCCCCAACTTTTCCAAAGAGATACCTGATTCTTACCAGAAAACAGAATGCTGGAATGTTTGCAATTACACATTGCAAGTGTTTATATTAACTGAAGCTTATGTAAGTGTCATTCTTGGGTTTTCCTTTAGATTCAACCTCATATAACACCTACTGTGTATTAAGCAACATGTAAGCTGAAAAATGTTTATCCTAATTTTACAACTCTACAGAATATCTGAGACACAGCAAAAGCAGTTAAAAGAGGAAAATATATCGCAATACAGGCACACATTAAGAAACAAGAAAGGACACAAAGAAACAAACTAATCTCACATCTGAAAGAACTGGAAAAAGAACAACAGGAAAACCCAAAAGTCAGTAGATGAAAAGAAATAATAAAAGTCAAAGCAGAAATAAATGAACTAGAAGTTAAGAAAATGATCCAAAAGATCAATGAAACCAAAAGCTGGTTCTTTGAAAAAATAAACAAAATAGTCAAACCCCTAGCTAGGCTAACAAAGAAAAAAAGGGAGAATACACAAATAAACAGGATAACAAATGAAAAAGGACAAATCACAACAGACACACCAGAAATCAAAAGAATAATTAGAGAATATTATGAAAAGCTATATGCAAACAAGTTCAACAACCTAGAAGAAATGGACAATTTTCTGCAACTTTACAATCACCCAAAGATAGATAAAAAAGATATAGAATATCTAAACAGTCCAATTACAAGTAGTGAAATTGAAACAGTAATCAAAGCCCTTCCCAAAAATAAAATTCCAGATCCAGAGGGCTTTACAAATGAATTCTACAAAACATTAATTAGTACCTATTCTACATAGACTATTTCAAAAAATCGAAAAAGAAGGAGTTCTACCAAACACATTTTATGAAGCCAACATCACACTAATACCAAAACCAAACAAGGACAAC
>JAGFMF010012132.1:675637-693919 GCA_019455555.1 Galemys pyrenaicus | reverse complement strand
ATCTTTGGAGGTACAACACCTAAAGCAGAGATAGTGAAGGAGAGGATAAACAGGTGGGACTACATCAAACTTAAAAGCTTCTGTACAGCAAAGGACACACTACCCAAAACAAGCAACAACCCACCAACTGGGACAAAATCTTTGCACACAACATTACTGACAAGGGACTTATCACACAGATCCACAAAGAACTAACCAGATTAAACAGAAAAAAAAAGAAAACAATCCAGTCAAAAAATGGGCAAAAGAGCTAAAAGGCAATTCTCCAAAGAGGAAATGTAAATGGCCAACAGGCATATGAAAAAATGCTCAACTTCTCTTGTCATCAGAGAAATGCAAACCAAAACCACTATGAGATACCACCTCACACCAGTGAGAATGGCACATATCAAAAAACGTAGCAACAACAAATGTTGGCGAGGATGTAGAGAAAAAGGAACTCTCTTACACTGCTGGGGGGAATGCAAGCTGATCCAACCATTATGGAAAGCAGTGTGGCAGTTCCTCAGTCTACTAAGAATGGAACTTCCATAGGATCCAGCAATCCCACTCCTAGGAATATACCCAAAAGACACAAATACACTGATTCAAAAGAATACCTGCACCCCTACGTTTATAGCAGCACTCTTTACAATAGGTAAGACCTGGAAACAACCTAAATGCTCAAAAACAGATGAGTGGATCGGGAAGCTGTGGTACATATACGCAATGGAATACTACTCTGCATCAGAAATGAAAAACTAGACTCATTCATGGGAACATGGATGGAGCTGGAAGGGATTATGCTCAGTGAAATAAGTCAGAAGGCAAAAGAAAAATACTGGATTGTTTCCCCCCTAGGAGGAATATAAGGGAATCAAATAAGGATCAAGGATAGGAATAAGAACAACAAAAACAATAGTAGTAATAATAATAATAAAAGCACAACAAAAACAAAAAGACAAGGACAAATTGGGGACACTTGGTGGGGAGGGAAAGGGTGGAGGGCAGACGGGTATACGGGGGACTGAGGTGATGGTGCACTGGTGATATGGTGATGGGGAATCCATGGGGGTTACAACTGATGTCAAATACATATAAATAAAAAAATGTTTATCCTAATTTTTTTAAATTAAGACTTGATTCCAATTTTATATGCTACAAAAATCTACCTTATTTTAATATAAAAACATTTTTCCCACAAAATTTTGAGGAAAATATTTCAAAAGGAACATCTGCCCACCTGTCTTGTGGCTTCACACATCCTTCACAGAGATGAACACATAATTCCAATGGTACAAATACCCTGTGTTAAGAATTGCCAGGGACACCATCCAACCAAGATTTCAGAAGCCTATCTCTGGATAAAAGAAATGCCCAATTGGCACTTTGCTCTTCACAATTCTCTGCAAATTCCTTCCCTTTAATAATGCCCCCAAACATTGCTAGCATTTAATTTTTTAGGAAAAAAATGGTTCTCAAAGCACTTGACAGAACAATTAACACCTAAGGAACAAGTTATAATGCTAGTTTCTGACTTCACACATCCAAAAATTTGCTTTCCATACTGGCATAGTTCCAATTGTAATCTGAAGTACAGTCTAAACCAATTTAAAACTGAAATTAAAAAATGTAACCACTGAGTGCCTCAGATGTGACTCCAAGTTCTCCATCACCTTTAGACCCAATCACCAAGACATCACAAGAAAAGAGGCATTAAACACTTTTTCTACTCTATCTATAGTATCTTGGAAGTGGGAGGGGAAAGAGACAAACAGAATGCTCTAAACATCCAAGTTATATCCTCACATTCTCCAATTCATTTGTGAATGAAAATATCAGTAATAAAGTTTTCCTCATTGTCAGCCTAACCTATCAATGGTAGGTATGACCTTAGAGGTGTGACCCTTTTCATTCTCCCCCTCTTTGTTCTATAATCCTGTTTCTACTTTTAATAACTATGCTCTGACATAGTTCATTCATCTTTTTAAAGATTTATTTATTTATGCATACAAGTGCTGGGGTACATGCCAGAGTCACGGGAGGTGAGAGGATTCACCAGAGACAGAGAGAGGAGCAGAACAGGCAGATCTACTGAAATACACTGCTGGGGGGAGCAGCAGGCGGGGAAAGAGAGGTCTGCTGCACCATGTGGGTCCCCTCCCTGGCCGGGGAACAAACTGGTGCTGCTGTGCCGCGGATGCTTCACAGTGCAGCACATAACTCGCTGCGCCACCAGGGAGGCCCTGTAGTTCATTCATTAAATCCTGTCTAGATATTTTTTGTAGGCCTCTTGTCCCAGAGACCAGGGTTGGGGAGTTGTTTTTTATTGATGGACAAAAAATGAATCTAATGACTACATCCTTAGACAAATACAAGTGACAGAAGAACTTCAGTGCAGAAAATAATTTTCCAGAAACTCCAAAATAAATGACAATGTGGTAATTTCAAAATTTGGGCAACTGATGAACTTTTGAATTTATGGAGACCTCTGAACACAAGGTGAGAAAACAAAAACATACAGCTGAACAGTTAACATGTTCTCCTTTGTCATCAGATCTAAAGTTCATCCTGGCACTGGCACAAAGGAGTAATGATTCCATCAGCAGCCTAACAGATGGCCTGCACAAAATGGCACTAACCTTCTCAGAGAATGCTGTAGAATAGCTCCATGGAGTTTAATTTAACAGGATGGTGGCTGCTATTTTCTTTCTGCTGCCTCTTGCACAGCATGGCTGTCCATAGCTGGGAGAGCTACATCTTAAGGTCCAGCAGTGCAGTTACTCAGATTAACCCTTCAAGACAAGAAATGGTCTTGAATTGTTATAGGATCCTTTTTCTGCATAGGATTCTGTTCCAGAAAACACAACTCAAACTTTTGTGGGTTGCAGATGATACAGTATCTTCAACATCTCATTTCCTACATTAGTATTTAAGAGGCACTGAAACACTTGGGATTCTTTGACAGTGAATTGTACTTTTCTGAAGGAACAAGGCAAATACCAGAGAAGTCTTGTACTGCAAACTGCCTCCTCTAGCTAGCTTCTTAAGGGTTACCACTATAGTAGACGTTAATTCTGAGGTTGGTAGGAATCTCTGTCCATAACTTCAGGGTTCATCTGGGAGCTTTATGCAGTCCTGATGCCAGCACAGCAGGGTTGCAATCCTTCAACCTAGACTCTCAGGGGGTGGGACCAGGCATCAATACCTTTTAAAGGTCCCCAAGGAGTTCCAGTTGACATTTGAGGTAAGCAAGAAATACTATAACACATGTTCAAATTTGAATACTGCATTTTAAATTTCTGTGAAGTGTTTCTATAAGTTAATTTAATTTCTATTCTGAGTCCCCATTGCGCTGAGTTTGTCACTCTTAGAACTCTCCCCTCTTCTTGCCTTAGTCTCACCAAGACTTGTGTTAAGGTTCGCCCCACAGTTAGCATACCCCTCCGTCACAGACATCAGGGAAACACTACACTCATGTTGCAGCTCTGAACTCAGGAATGACCTCAAACCAGACTATAATAGAATAGTCTGAAAGTCAAATAAACGTTGCCTGAATAACCTATACCTTGTAATCACTAAGCACTACATAGTCAGATGAGGATGGTTTCTTGAAAGTCAGACCTCCAAAGAAATTGGCAATGTGTATGAAACAGGGTATAAAGAGAACTAGTTATCTTCCAAAAGTGTGCCCTCAATAATTCAGACATTATTATCCACAGTTGTGCAATCTGCTCGTTAGGTTTGCCACTAAGTTACACATTTTTTCCTGTATCATTTTCGGATATAGTTATATAGTTTCGCACAACATCACATCTCAGTTTGTGCAACACATGCTTCATTCACCCTCTACCAAAACTCCCATGCCAATGTCCTCCGCCTTCTTTCCAGAGCCCATTCTCTCTCTCCCCATTCTCTCTGGTTAGCCAGTATACTTTTCAGAATCTAAGAATTGTTTATGCTGTGCTTTGCCAGTTTGTTTTCTGTAGTTATTTATATTATACAGATAAGTAACCATCAAGTATCTGTCTTTCATTTTATGACATATTTCATTTAGTATAAGCACCTCATGATCAGACAGCAGTTCATCCTTTTTAATTGCTGAGTAGTAAGCCATTGAGTATATTCTCTATTTTTTTTTTACCCAGCCCTCTGTCACTGGCATTTAATGTTGGTTTCAAGACTTGGCTATTATAAATGCTGCTGCAATGAATATAGAACTACATAAACCTTAACACATTAATGTCTTCATATCCTTCGGCTAAATTCCAAGCAGTGGTGTTGCTAAAACATATTGTATTTCCATTTCTTCATCTTTTTTTCTTGCAAAATCTCCATACCATTTTCCATAGGGGCTGCACCAAATTACATTTCCAGTGGATGAGTATTCCTTCTCTTTACATCCTCACCAATATTTGTTGTTTTCAGTCTTTTGATACATAGATCATTGTATATAAGACCTGAAACCATAAAATACTTAAAAAAAAAAAAACACAGGCATTACATTTGTGTACAATAACTACAGAGATGTAGTTGAGGACACAACTACAACAGCAAAAATGAACAAATGGGACCGTATCAAGTTAAAAGTTTTTGTATCTAAAAGAAATAATGACAAGACAAAAAGCAACGTACATACTATGAAAAGACATTTTCCCATAAAAGACTGACAAGGGGCTTATTTCTAAAATATATAAAAAATTCATACAACTCCCCAAAAAGGCAACTCAGTCAAAGGTCAGAAGGTCGGCAACACTCTCACCTGGAACTCTGTGCAATGACTAGGATCATTACCACAGATGATAAACAGCAGCTCAGCTGAGAGTTAAGACTCGCTCAAGGAATTAGAATTCACAAGAATTCACATGTAAGTATTAGTTGTAACACTTTTATTTCAGAATGACTGTAAGATTGGATTTCACAGGAATACAACTAATTTATAGGTCTAAATCACAATATCACTGAATTAAAAAACAATTTATTCTACATAAAAACTTGGCCTGAGAAATGTTCATTTGAATTTTAATCTACTTAAGTTTCACATTACAGAACTGTACATTTAAAAAACACTGGTATGACTGGGGGAGACACAGAACAAGAGAAATCATTCATAGTAACATCTCACTTATCCTGAGACCACAGGCCTTACAACTATAGTTGAGCATCATGAACTAAGTTAGAGAAGGGTAGCTGAGTCACTAAGGTAATATCACCAAATCAATGCAGCCAAATTCATTCAATTTACAGCTTAGAAAAGCCTCTCAAAGCTTCACTCAGCTCCTGCTTTCTGTTACTTGACATATAGCATGCAGTTACATGGTTTCTCAACCCCATCAGTGAGGAAAGTTCCTAGAGGCAGGCAGAGTAATGGTAGAGAGAAATAACAGATAACAGTGAGGGAAAAGGAAAACTATAAAAACCACCAAGGGACTCAAAGAGCAGAGCCATTTGGAACCATTTGGTGTGAGAATTTAACAAACCTTAATAGAATCTGAAAGAATTAAAAACATAAGTAATGACCCTGAGAAGATTTCATTATCTTCAATACGTTCTGTTAGCAAAAGCAGGGAAATGTCTACTAAATTAAGAAAGCACTCCACATAAATGGCTGAAATAAAGCAAGAGACGTTCACTTAAAAGAATAACAGTTGTCTAGACCACACACCCTACAAATGCTGATAAATGGGATGTTACTACACATACAGTACTTATAAAATATGCAAGGCAATTTTTATAAAAATACAGCACCATTTTTTTCCTCCTATGATTGAATCTATAAAAGCCCCTGCATGGTAAAAGCACTTCAATCATGCAGGAATAGCTGAAGTCGGTTTCTCGCTGCATATAATTTTATATTGTGCCCTGAGTGATCAGCAGTCCACTGATCATTGGGTCCAACTGACTGCAAAAACCTTAATGGTAAGAGATGCAGAGACCAAAACACCTTCCCTAAATCGGTATTTTTCAAAATGTGGTCTATGGAACATCACAACTAAATCTTCTGGTAAACTCGTTTTAAAGTGTAGATCCAGAACAGCCTAGGAACCTCAGTTTAGCACACCTCCCAGGGATTTCTGGTACAAGTGGAAGTCTCGAATTAACCTTAGAAAATCATCACTTTCAAATCTTGGACTCAGCAACCCAATACAGAGCTGACTGGCCAGGGCTTTGAATGAAACCTCTGACACTCTTTTTCCTTAATGCACCCACTAAGACTATCCTCCTGACCTTACATTTCTTACACTAGCATACAATAAAAAATAAACCAACAAAAGGTAGGCCTCTAAAGGTTTTATTACTCTGACCAGCAGTAAAATAAACTAATTTTAAATAGAACATACGATCTCTTAGCCCTATATGTGAAGCTTGAAGAAATAAATGTCTACAGGGAGGAAAATACTAAATGAGGAAAAGTGTCTACTGCAAATTCAGAGGACTGTTTGGGAAAGAGAACAAAAATACATCTAAAAGTAATCTTGAAGGAGAGGCAGAATTTCAACTTACATCCAGAGTAGGAAAATGCAAATCTATTAAAAACTGGCTGAGATGTTTAGGCTGGTCCTTAACACTCTTGAAGCAAAAGCTAGAAACTACTGGCAAACATGCTCTGTTTGGCCAGCACAATGTTTTAAACAAGTCTGAATTCAGTGCCAACAAAAAGAATTGAGAAATATCTTTTTGAAAAATATTCTGTCTTTTCCTGGAAAATCAGAAATTGGAAGAAGTAGAAAAGCCAGCCACAGCATCATATACTAGAGTTGGGCGGCACTGCTCACTTCTCACCTGGCATGTCCCCCAGTATCCCCCCAGCGGCCCCTCAGCTGCATCACTCACATTACCTGTCAAGTCCTTGCAGACATTTGCATTAGCCACCCCAGCTTCAAATAATAAAAGCAAAACTTCAACCACTGTGTTCCACTTCCTATTTCTAACAAAAATTCTTGCTGCAAAGATCCTTTTCTACATCAGAGGTATTAAGAAAGACATCAGATAATATCTGCAAATCACCTAGAATTCACTGGAGTGTTCTCATCCTTAGCTGTCCACTGGAACCAGCAGTGTTTTAGAAAACACCGATTCTTGGATTCCACTCTCAGAGGTTCTGATTTACTGGTCTGGGGTATAACCTGGAGTTATCATACAAAGCACCCAGACAGTCCCAATGGACAGTCAAGGCTGGAACTCCTGTCTTCAGAAAGGAAGCAAACTGTCACATAGGAAGTTAAATTTACTCCAACATCAACCTCCAAACATGAATTTCTTGCCTCTCACCTCTGTGATAATTCACATCACCTCTTGTTTTTGGAAGGGGCTATTGTTCCAGAAGTCTACCAAATGCCACTTACAAATTAGAAAAGGAGATCAAAGTCTTTTCTGGTTTCTAACATTCATTTTTCTCTGCAACACAATTGGACAATGAAATACTAAGGAAATGAAGAAAAATTATCCTTAGTGACAAAACTCAGACAGCACAAACAGCTCAAATTCAGTACGAAGAGGCTCACAATGACAGGCTTGTATATAAAAAAGAAGTACAATTGCTTAGAAATTCATCAATGAAGAGGAAAAATGCTCAAATACTGAAAAAAAATAACTATTTCCCCAAGACTTCCCAGTAATAGCTCAAATTTTATCTAAAGCACATGAATTCAAAGTTATTGGCTCTCTCCAAGTGTTTTCTGTAAGGTAGTATGCATTTGTATTTTGACGCCTGATTATGAGAAATGCAAACCACTGTCCTCCAATTTTCAAACAGGAATTACATGACATTTGAAAAGTACACTTGCAAAATGGTTTCACATAATAGTAATGGCTCTTATTTAGTGGACTTCAATGCATTAGCTGGCATGTTAGGCACTTTGCATGATCTCTAATCAGTACAACATCACAAAGTTAATTCTATCACTCCATTTTCCAAATTTAAAACACAGGCTTCATAAAGATTTAGAAGTACGAACATGATCATTGAGCTAATTGGTGTCAGTGTGGATTCAAAGCCAGGTCTGTCTGTCTGAATCCCGAGCCTGTGCTTTTCACACTAAATGAGTTGAATCACCATGACCCATAGAGGGAAAGAGCTCTGCCTAATTATTATCCCTTTTTCCCTGTAAAAGACAGAGAATCAGAACGAGTTAATAGGAGAAAGATTATAACCCCACTGCATTCTCCAAGACTCCACGTTCTCTTGGAGGTCCCAATCACAGTTCACACATTTCCTTATATAAGCTACACTGATGGCAGTGACTAGTTAAGTTATGGATTGAAATCAAATGCTCCTGCTTTTTGAAAATCTTAGACATTACTATAAACTCACTGCAACATAGGTCTGGTACATTCCTGCTTATTACATATCAGGTCCAATGCCTGCATTTGTCCCAGGATCGTCTCATGAATCCTACAGCAATGATGCTGACAACATAAGGGCACACACAGTGCTCTCTGGGTCACCAGACTGTCCTTGGACCCCAGGCACCATCACCAGAAAACCAGCAGGACATCCTCAAGAAGGGCAGGCATCACCTTCTATGGGATTTTTCCCATGATTTGTAAAACCTTAAAGAGACTATGCCATAAAAATCCATCTAGAAGGTCTCTTCTCCTTAACTGTTGCTATTTGAAGCAGGCCCTCCAGGGAGTATGTCAGTTCAAGTCCTGGCAGGAGGTCTTCTTTTCTTTAAGTCACCAATACTGCATCCTTAAACCTGTATTTCCAAAACTGTGTCTATAATGTCTTGTGGTGAGGAATGATTCTTGAGCAAAAGCAGAACCAGCACCACTCCCCTGCAAGAGAAAGCAAACAGACTTTATCACCTAATAAACATGTCTCACTAATCAATACTTATTTGCCCTCTTTTCTAAAGCAACTCTTAAGAGTCACTTGAATCCTATCACTATGGATAATTCTTGAAGAAATTGCATTTTAGCTTCCTAATGATCTTCGAACAAAGTAAGTACCTCATTTTATTAAGTCCTACTACCCAGCAGAGCTGATACAAAGGGGAGTTAAGATACAGCTAAAACCAAGGTCTTAATCATTCCAATGTGAAAAAAAGTCTGTTGTGTTATCAAACCTAACAATGCCCAGACTCCTGATTGCCAGTGGCAAGAACAAACAGATGTCAGGGCTATTTGTTTTATTCTAAAATGACAGGAAATCAAAAATCTATCAAAAGGATATGTCAGCAGCAATACCACAAGCATATTGGTTAGTAAGATTTATGCACCTCTATTTTAGTTCATAACAAAAATCACCTCTAAGCTTTCTAATTTTCAAATGCCTACTAGGCTGTACAGGAGAGAGTTCCAAAGAGTACCTTCTATGCAGAGTACCATAAACAATGTCATTCACAGGCTATGTGAATTTAAATTATGTAAATTTGACATGAGGTATAATATAAAATTTAATGTCTCCTTATGCATGTTTTTTGATTAGGTTATTTGTATTCTTTTTGCTGATTTGTATCAGTTATTTGTAGATCTTTGATATCAGCCCCTGGTCAGACGTATGGTTTGCAAATATTTTCTCCCATTCTCAGGTTATATTTTTGTTTTAGTGACTCTGCTTCTTTCACTGTGCAGAAGCTTTTTCATTTCATGTAGGTCCATATTACTTATATTTTCTCTTGTTATCCTTACTGCTGAAGACAAATCCATAAAGACAACTCTGAAGCTAAGCTCTGGAAACTACTTAAGTGTCCAAATACAGAGAAGTGGATCAGAAAGATGTGGCATATATACACAATGGGATACTGCTCAACTATCAAAAAAGAAACTCTCACCATTTGGGACAACACTGATAGAGATGGAGGAGATTATGCTAAGTAAATAAGTCAGAAGAAGAAAGACAAACACCTTATGGTATAACTTATTTGTGGTATACAGAGAAACCAAATAAAGGATCAGATAAGGCCAAGACAAGTACTAACCTTAGAAAGCTGACTATAGAACTGAGGCTACCAGAGGGGCAAAGGGAGGGGGAGAGAACACAATAGACTATGTTGGTAGACTACAGGTGTCTTGGCAGTAGGTGCAGTATGGTAACAACATATAGGGTGATCCTATATTTCTAATACACTAATAACAATATTACTAATCTTATAGCAGAAAAAAATATTTAAAAATTGCAAGATTCCAAAGCTGGCATCACCTGTATTATTGCCTCATCACAGTGCTATCTATATACCTTACCTGCTAAACAAACACCTCTATTTCTACTTCATTGAGCATGTACATCAGAACTTTAAGAGTAATTTTAATGAGCATAAAGGTATTTTACGGGGGTCTCCCTGATGTCGCAGGGGTTAAAGACACAGTGCTATCAAGCTATCACCAGCCACTGTGGCATGAGTTTGATCCCCAATCAGGGAGCTAGCCCACATTGTGCAGTATATCTCTCCTGTCTCACCTACTGCTCCCTCCGCAATGTAGCTCCACCTGCCCTGCTCCCCACTCTGTCTCTGGTGAATCCTCTCACCTCCCACCCCACACCTCTGGCCAATACCCCAGTTCATGTATGCATAAATAAATCTTCTTGGAAAAAGGTATTTTAAAAAATAGGTATTTTATGATCAAATAGATAATGTATTCTCATTTCACTGTTAATAATAATTTTTAGTTCTTTATACCTTTAAATAACAGCATCCAAGTGGTGACTGGAATGGAGGAAAGACATGATCAAATGCTATATTTAAAAGACAAGCAACTACCACAAGGTACTTAGGGAGTGGGTCTGGAGAAACAGGGAGATGTGGGCTAGTTCTTGTCTACATGTCAAAGGACAAGAGTGGATACAGGAACACACCATATCTAGATCTCATTCCAACATTGTTTAGCACCTGCCATGCCTGTGCTAAATGAAATTATCTTGTGTAGCCTTCTAGTAATATATCTACCAATATGTGTGAAGTACACAGAGACCTAACGTTAACCAAAATGTCAAGCCTGCCAATAAACAGAAACCTTTTGTCATTCTTCAATACTCCTTCACAGGCCTGGCCAGTACACTTTGGTTTTTTGTTTGTTTGTTTGTTTAAAATTTATTTTATTTACATATATTTTACATCATTCTTTATTTTGTACAATGTATGCTTTTTCCTCTCAAGTATAGTCCCCATAAAATTCCCACCACCAATTCACCTATGCACCATCACCACAGTTCTTTGTGCTCTTCCCTCCCCTGGTTTGCTCCTTCTCCCTCCCCCAACCCTACCCTTAAACTAATGGAACATTTATGTGTTATGTATAAGGACTTCAGCATTCAAATATGCCAGCCAGGCCTGCCAGCACTTTGAATGCTGAAGTGTCCTTGTACATAACACATAAATGTGCCTTTAGTTTCTTCTCTGGTTGATTTTTCTACAACTTTAGTGCAGAAATATCACAGAGTACAAGGTTCTTAGAAGAAGACCACATGCACATTATGGTTTCAAACCTACATATGTACCTTTGAGGTAACCCTGAAATTACCAAAGACAATGTTTGCTTTACTCAGAGGTTTCCACCTTCTCTCAGATGTTAAAAATAGAAGTCCTATCTATTTTATAAGATGTAAATCAACTATACTCATTTATTTTAGGTTTTATTTTCTCTCTGAAAAAAAACTATTGACTTTTCCACTATAAAAATCATTCTCCTTAGTGATGAAAATAAAAACTTAAGGATAAAAAAGGACAACTAATTCTGAAATCCCCCTGCTACCTGTCAACCCCACATTGTTGGCCCTAAGCTGGAGGTACCAGTGTTATCTCCCTTTCATCCGATGCCCATGGTAGGGTATGGTAAGCTTTGATGACTTTCACTCAGACCCTGAGAATTCCTCTTCAAGTCAGATTTCTTCTCAACAGCATGTCATGCAGCCACTTCAGTTGGTGGGAATATATGACTGATAAAATATATTCTTTTTTTTTAAGATTTATTTATTTATGCATACAAGAAGTAGGGTACAGGCCAGAGTCATGGGAAGTGAGAGGATTCACCAGACACAGAGTGGGGAGCAGAACAGGTAGATCGACTGAAATACACTGCTGAGGGGAGCAGCGGGCAAGACAAGAGAGGTCTGCTGCGCCATGTTGGTCCCCTCCCTGGCCGGGGATCAAACTCGCACTGCTGTGCAGTGGATGCTTCACAGTGTGGCACTCAACCCGCTGCACCACCAGGGAGACCCTGATAAAATATATTCATTTCAACTTCTTGCCCATGAACACCAATGAGTAAGCATCATAAAGTCTCCCCTTCTCGTGCCATCATGTCTAAGTCAGAGTCTTCCTCAACAGAACGAGAACAGCTGCAGAAGCTCTTCATCAGAGGTTTGAGCTCTGAAACAACCAATGAGAGTCTGAGAAGCCACGTGGAGAAATGGGGACGCTCACAGACTGTGTGGTATGAAAGCGCCAAACACCAAGTGATCCAGAGGCTTGGGGTTTGTCACTATGTCACAGTGGAAGAGGTGCGTGCAGCCAGGAATGCAAGGCCACACAAGGTAGATGGAGGAGTTGTGGAAGCAAAGAGGGCTGTGTCTGGAGAAGATCCTCAAAGACCCGCAGTATGGGAAAACTGAAGTGGTTGAACTCTTGACTGATGGAGGCAGTGGCAAGAAGAGAGGCTTTGCTTTTCGAACCTTTGATGACAGGGATTCTGTTGATATGATTGTCATTCAGAAATACCATACTATGAATGGCCACCACTGTGAAGGGTGAGAGATGGACAGGGCATCCAGTCAAAGAAGTCAAAGTGGTTGTGGAAACATTGATGGTGGTTGTAAAAGTGGTTTTGGTGGGA
This sequence comes from Galemys pyrenaicus, assembly GCA_019455555.1. Taxonomy (NCBI): domain Eukaryota; kingdom Metazoa; phylum Chordata; class Mammalia; order Eulipotyphla; family Talpidae; genus Galemys; species Galemys pyrenaicus. The sequence goes on along the minus strand of JAGFMF010012132.1, from coordinate 681,163 downwards.
ATGATGACTTTGGTTGGGGAGGAAACTTCAGTGGCTGAGGTGGCTTTGGTGGCAGATGGAGTGCTGGTGGATTCAGTGGCAGTGGGAATGACAACAATAAATTTAGTAATGAAGGAAGCAATTTTAGAGGTGGTGAAAGCTAGCAATTACAACAGCCAATCTTCAAATTTTGGACCCACAAGAGGAGGAAACTTTGGAAGCAGAAGCTCTGGCCCCCGTGGTGACAGAGGCCAATACTTTGCCAAACCACGAAACCAAGGTGGCTGTGGTGGTACCAGCAGCAGCAGTAGTTGTGGCAATGGCAAAAGGTTTTCCTTAACTGCCAGGAAATAAGTTCAGCAGAAAAGGAGAGCCAGGGAAGTGACAGGGAATCTACAGGTTACAACAGATTTGTGAACTCAGTGAAGCTCAGGGGTGGCAGGACCTCACTGCTACAAAGAAGGCGTGTCTTAGATAATGCTTGTGTGTACGGGCAAAAAAACCTCGAGGACAGTACTTGTGACTAATTGTATAACAGGTTATTTCAGTTTCTGTTCTGTGCAAAGTATAAAGCATTCTAATAGAGGGTTTTAATGCAGTTTGTTTTTTTTTTCACCCATGCTGTTGATTGTTAAATAGTCTGATCATGACACTGGCTAAATATTTCTTTAAAAAAAATACAGGCCTCCCTGGTGGTACAAGGGGTTGAAAGCCACACTATAGAGCTTTCATAGCCACTATAGTAAGAGTTCGATCCCTGGCCAGGGAGGGGGCCCACATGGCACAGCAGACCTCTCCTGCCTCACCCACTGCTCCCCTCAGCAGTGTTTTCAGTCGAACTGCCTCTTCTGCTTCTGTCTCTGGTGAATGCTCTCACCCGCCGCCTGTGGCCTGGACCCCAGCTCTTATATACAAAAATAAGTAAAATCTTAAAAAATATAAAAAAATACGCATATATATTCATTTCACTGACCAATCAACATACCCCCTTCTTGTTTTCCTTGTTTCCATCTAGCTCCAATTACAGCTCTAAAACCCTCCTTTCACTATTCTCAGAACAATAAAATTAACTTCAATGAATCCTGAGCTCCCATCTTGAAGAACAAAATCATGGTGGGTTGTCCTGAGTAATTTAAACAATTTGAATGTATTTGTAACCAGCATGTAGTACAAAGCTGCCCTGAAAATCAAAGAACCAAATAAATAAAAGTCATGAGCAGATCAGAAAACATCTGTGAGACACGATCCTGTGCATATAACTGGGAAATGTACAGCATGTATAGTTCAGGGAGGCTAATGCATAATACTAGGCTTATAAGCATGAAAACACGGCTTTAGTAAATAATTTTGATTTTGCTTTTGGTACTCACTGATGACTCTATTCCATTAAGGGGGCACCACACTGTTCCTTTAGCAGTGTCTCCATTATTCTAATTCCCTATAGAGAGAAAAAAAGAAAACTCAAAACACTGTATTTCACAGACAAGCACTTTTACATTCATCGCAGTCCTTTCCCATCAAGGAATGCAAGACATGGCCACATATTCATTTCAGGAGAGTAGGCTCACAGTCACACCTTACATTTTACAATATTTTACTCAGCAATTTCACATATATTATCGCTACATGTGCTCAGAACTCCTCAGAGAGGTAGGCCAGCAGAGTTTAGGATCTCCTATTTAACATATAAATGCAGTCCAAGAGAAATCCAGTACTTGAATGCAGCCCAGCTCCTAAGCAGCATTCCCAAGGCTGGAATAACAACAGCAACAATCTATATTTACTGAGCACTTAAAAACATGCTACACTACTCACCACTCAGGCTTTTATGTGCATCCTCTGTGTCATGGTGCCAGGCACAATATGGACCCCATCTAGGACATAGACCTCCCTACCCCAGCTGCCAGAACTGTCACCCTCAGCCAAAAATGCTGCCTTCACTGAGGCTGTGTCCCCTCTCCAGGAACAACCAACACCCAGCACTGTGCACATGGTGGTCTAAAGACTGAGCCCCACCGTCATTTCAAGACAAGTCTGAAGAGCATCCCTCTCCATAGCTTCCCCCAGAATTAGTTAAGATGTAGCGCAGCTCAACGTGACCTTCTACGTAACCGTGTTTCCCTCACGTCATTAGAAGAGCTAAGCCTTCTCCAACAACCATCTGCAGGCAAATCTCTACTTCTGAGTGTGGTGTTTTCTGTCTATTCTTGCCCCCATTTTACAGATGAAAACACAAAAACACAAGAAGGCTTATGTAAGTTGTCCAAATGCAGCTTTTAAGTAATAAAGTCAGGAGAGAACCCAGGTTTTCTCTAGTTTCAGAAGTGCCACAAAACTTTCTCCCAAAACTCACTCCACTATAATACATACCATCCTATCTACCCACCCACCTTGGCCAGTCAAATTCTACCCTGGAGGACAGAGGAAAGCAGAGAGCACCTCCTTCCTCTTTCTTCCTTCAAGGAAAAGTTTGGCAGGATAAACTTTTATATGGAAAGACTGAATTACTACATAATTATGAACTTGGTCTTAAGGCAGTCAAAGCTGGAGCTTCAGGAAAGGGACACATGTTCTCAGTGACTATAAAGTTATGAGGGCCAGAGGTGAAGGAACTATACAAAGAAAACTCTAAGACACTGTTAAAAGAAATAGAAGAAGACACAAAGCAATGGAAAGATATCCCTTGTACATGGGTTGGAAGAATTAACATTATCAAAATGGCTATCCTACCAAAAGCAATTTACAGATTCAATGCTATTCTGATAAAAATTTCAATGATATTTTTCAAAGAAATAAAACAAATATTGATAAAATTCACATGGAACCACAAAAAACCTTGAATAGCCAAAGTTCTCCTGACTAAAAAAAAGGAGAATGGAGGTATCACACTCCCAATTTCAACCTATACTACAAATCCATAATAATAAAAGCAGTATGGCACTGAAATGAAAATAGACACACAGACCAATGGAATCAAATAAAGATCCAGAAATTAACCCACATATTTATGGACAACTAAGCAAAAATATGCAATGAAGGAGGACAGTTTGTTCAATAAATGGTGCTGGGAAAACTGGACTGCTACTTGCAAAAGGAATGAAACTAGACTACTACCTCACACCTTGCACAAAAACCAACTCAAAACCAATGAAAGACCTGAATGTAAAATCTGAAACCATAAAACATATAGAAGAAAATATAGGCAAAACAGTATACGACATACATCTCAGTAACATCTTTAAAGACATACCCCCAAAGCAAAGAAAGTGAAAGAAAAGATAAACATCTGGGATTATTATATCAAACTAAAAAGCTCTGTACAGCCAAAGAGACACTAACCAAAACAAAGAGACATTGGGAGATGTCTAGTCATTGGGAGAACATTTTTGCACACAATACAACTTTCAGGGATTGATCACAAAAATCTACAAAGAATTCACAAAACGCAACAAAAACAAAGTTAAAAATCCAGTCCAAAAAATGGGCAGAAGAGCTAAAAAGACACTTCTCCAAAGAGTAAATGCAAAAGGCTAACAATTATATGGAAAAAAGTTCAACTTCACTTATAATCAGGGAAATGCAACTCAAAATCACAATTAGATACTACCTCACACTAGTGAGAACGGCACACATTTAAAAAGCAGTAAATAACAAATGTTGGTGAGCATGTAGAGAAAAGGGAACTCTTCTACACTGCTGGTGGGAATGCAAACTGGTCCAACCACTATAAAAAGCTGTGTGGAGGTTCCTCAAACAACTAAAAATGGATCTACCACATGACCCAGCAATCCCACTCCTAGGAATCTACCCAAAGGACACAAAAACACAAATCCAAAAGGATACCTGCACTCCTATATTTATTGTAGCACTATTTATAATAGGTAAGAGATGTAAACATCCCAAATACCCAAAAATAGATGACTGGCCCAAGAAGATGTGGTATATACAAACAATGGAGTACTATTCAGCAATCAAAAAAGATAACTCATGCCATTCACAGCAACATGAACAGAGCTTGAAGGGATCATGCTCAAGTGAAATAAGTCAAAAGGAAAAAGAAAAATATTCAATGGTTTTACTTATAGAAGAAATATAGGGGAACCAAATAAGGGATCAGGAAAAAACAACAACAATAATAATAATAAAACAAAACTAGCAGGCAACCATAAATAAGAGACATTCTATAAGGGAGGGGGAGGAAAATGAATCAAAAGAGTGGAGAGAAGAGCACAAGGGACTATGGAGATGGTTCACGGATGAACTGGTGGTGGGAATTTTATGATGAATATAAATGGTGTAAAAGATATAAATAATATATATATAATAAACAAAGAGAAAAAAAATAAAAAGAATAGTAAGGGCCAAAGCTAACTTCAAATACAGGTGCCAGATCCCCTGCAGGAAGATTCTGATCTAGGAGTACACTCCTTGATTCTCATGACCAGGCAGAACAAGGAATCACTGAGGAAGCCTCTGAGAGAAAGGTACTTCCTATTCAGGATTCATTTTGAGTCAGAGGATGGGGGTAAAACAGTAAAATGTATTTAGCACCAAAGTATGCTGAACAAAATGTAATATCTCCATGAGATTTCAGAAGGGCCTTCAGATTCTCCATGGTGTTTGGCCATCACTTAGAAAGAAAAAACACCAGTTAAAGGATCTTACAGACTGGCAAGGAGTATGGAGTGTGGGCTGAACCAAAATAGCACAGCACAGGGCCAGGAACACCATCATCAGATTCATACCTGGTTCTGGTCACAACTCTGCCATTATTCTGCAGAGTACAGAATAATGTACCTAGGGCCTCCCTGGTGGCACAGCAGGTTGAGTGCCACACTGTGAGGCATCCACCATACAGCAGCGAGAGTTCGACCCCAGGCCAGGGAGGGGGACCCACATGGCGCAGTAGACCTCTCCTGCCTTGCCCGCTGCTCCCCTTAGCAGTTTATTTCAGTCCATCTGCCTGTTCTGCTCCCCACTCTGTCTCGGGTGAATCCTCTCACTTCCCATGACTCTGGCCTGTACCCCACTTCTTGTATGCATAAAAAATAAATATTTTTTAAAAAGAATAATGTACCTATAATAACAAGGTACAGTATGCCACTCCAAAATGTGCCACTTTGCATATGGATTGTTTTGAGCTGAAGACAATTAAGACTCAGCAAATGCATGACAAACTTTTTAACTCTCCCTTAACTGTTTTATAAAAGATTTTTGATAGAGGGTCTGTACCAGGCAGTGAACTGTTACCAGAAGTAACTTTTTATATCAGAAAGACTTATGTGTATAGCAGGCAAACATTTCTTTATGAACACTTGCTCTTCTCACCATCCTATGAATAGTCTTCCTCCTTTTTTTTTTTTTAAAGATTTATTTATTTATGCATACAAGAGCTGGGGTACAGGCCAGAGATGTGGGGGGGTGAGAGGATTCACCACAGACAGAGCCAGGAGCAGAACAGGCAGATCAACAGAAGCACACTGCTGAGGGGAGCAGCGGGCACAGCAGGAGAGGTCTGCTGCACCATGTGGGTCCCCTCCCTGGCCG